>CM057159.1:620848-674848 GCA_029962745.1 Echinometra lucunter
GCAGATTTATTTTAATATTTGCAATGAGAAATTATCAGGGAAGTTCAGGTCGCAGCTGTGCGGTGCTCAAATGCCACAAGAATTAGAGAAAGTTTAAAAATTGGAAGCTAACTGAGTGCGAAATTCACTCGCTTTTGACTCATGAAGCCTGTTTGTGTGAGAAGCCGTACTCCCTACACAGGTTTCCGTGAGCAAAGTGAAGGAATTCGTCGCCAGTGGGTAAAGACATCAACAGAAAGGACCTGGAAGTCAAGAAATATTATCATTATGTACTTTGGCGTAAAATTTAATGAGTGAAAACATGACTTTGTAAACAGGGTAAGATTTAGGGCTCCCGTTTACTACGGCTTCTATGCTGCAATCGAACTTTTACTGACAAAACTAAGTTGAAAAACCATCGAAAGTACAAAAATACATCATACCTTCATCCGTCAGATATGACCATTGTCTTACCTCATCTACCCATGTATCCATGCTTTATTTTATTGATCTAGAATAAAGTAAATGGAACAATATCGGGGCATATCTCATATCTTACATTCATTTTGTACACAGAGCCAATCGCGGTCAGCGCGCTTGCCCACCGCAGCAATGGCGTCGCCGATAGAGGGCCAAATACATAAACCCGACGTGAAATTGGTCTATATCTTCGGCCGGATTTGTGTAATTGAGATGAAGCACTGGCCACACACGCGCTATACGTAATGTACGGCGACAGATGAGGAGAGTTAGAGAGAGAGAGAGAGAGCGCGCGCGCGAGAGAGATTAGGTAATTCTCACTTCAGACTTTGCTCCTTGATACTACAGTCACACCGGCAGACCGAACCCAAACCGACCTCCAAGTACAAATTTTTTGCCATTCGGTCTGATATCTGCATGGATCGGTCTGATAGCTGCATGGATCGGTCTGCTATCAGTTTTACGTCGGTTTGACATCGAGATTGTCGGTTTGTAATCAGTTTAGAGTCGGGCTACAGAATTTGTCGGGGTGAGATCTTTCAAGCGTGTTCGAAAGATCTCAAATCGATCATTTATCGGGGACATGTCGGGGACGAGTCGGGGAGAGTTCAAGTAGAGCGGGGAGCGTTCGGACTGGGTTCGATTTCGGGTCGGAATTAAAAATCGGGAAGTAATCTGTTTCAATACCAAGTTAAGTCAGGTTGTGGTCCGCCGAACTAACCCCGAATCCTTGTCGATAGATTACTGAATAGATTTTTATTACCAGAAACAAAACCGAACAAAGTCACACCTCGCCCGACTCAGAACCGAACAAAGCTGAACTCATCCCGAACAAGGACTGTATTGACACCGACAACAAAATAATCAGTTATCGACCGGTACTTGAAATGCAATTTTATGATGATTTTGATTTATTTTTCTTGGAAAGGGATTCTATATTATAAACTGTGTTCTTTATTACAACTCAAAAGTTGCATCAGTACACACATGTATAACGTAAAACATACATGCGCTTAAGAAATGATTAACATCGATACAATACAGAGTACATACAAAATATGACTACGAATTGGAAAGAAAAAGAAAAAAGTCGGAAAGAAAAACAAAAACAAAAACAAAAAGAATTAGAGAATGAGAAGAGGGATTCGAAAAAGAAAAGAACAAAATAAGGGGAAAAAGTAGAGGAAGGAAGGAAAATTGAGAAGAAAACGGGCAAGGATAAAAAAAAAAAAAATTGCTCAGGCAACCATAGGTAAAAAAAAAAAATTTAAAATGAAAAAGAGAAATAGTTACAACCTTTCAAAATACTAGAAGATTAAAATAAACTGGAGGCTTTCCAAATCCTACAGAAAATAAAGGAAAGTAAAGGTAGAACAGAAAATCAAAAAGGGAGAGAAGAATAAAAGGAAGAAAAAGAAAAGAAGAAAATGAGACAAAGAATAAGAAGAAGAAAGAGGCAAAAAAAAGGAGGAAAAATTATATGATAAAGGAGGAGGAAGACAAGAACATGAAGGGAAAAAAGGAACAAGAGAGAAGAGAATGAGAAGAGAAGGGGAAAAGAAAGGGAAATAAAAGGAATTTAAATAAAAGAAAAAATAGAAAAATAAACAAAAACAGCAGATAAAAAAAGAAGAATCAGTAGTAAAACAGTGGAGTTGTTTCAAAATATCAAAATAGACAACAAAAGTTGATTTCAGTCACCTTAATATGATGGGATGGGGTGAAATAGAATGATGAAAAAAAAATATTTATGGTGCATTACTAATAGAAATTCGTAGGAAATTTAAAGATATGACATTGCAGACGATTTTCAAGAAGAAAAAACGCAGGAAACATATATGATTAATGAAAATATGGTTATTCACTGGAATTCTATGTTTATTTTCATGCATATGAACAGTAACATCAGAGAGCTTGAAGGAGTGAAAATCTGGGGCCATGGAAGCCGCTGGGAGGGGGGGGGGGGCTGCAACCAAAAAAATATGGCTCCAAACATAACAATTACAAAAACAAAAAATAAACTTAGTAACTAGCATTGACAATTGCTCATTTCGTTGTGTTGCGAACCGTTAAATCTCTAGAACTTCGGGGTTGAGGCGGAGTCCTAAATATATAAAATTACCTTTCAAATAAGGTATGTTTACAAAAATCATCACAGAGTAGCCTTTAAACCCACTTATTGACTGGTTGACAACGGCCTGTGTGCCCGTATGAATTCTAACATTCGGGATCATGATGAATGACAAAAAAACAAAACAAAACAAAACAAAGCAAAATGCAAGCGGGATGTAATCGGACTGGGTTCCAGAACGAATCGGGGTTGTCGGTTTGATGTCGGGAATGCAACGGGGCGGTTGTCGGTTGACGTCGGGAATGCAACGGTGCCCGAACTTAGCAATTTAGCCAAATCTGAGTCAGTCTGAGGTCGGTCTGGTCGGTGGGACTACACGATGAATTCGCAACGGCTGGAATTGAAATTTTGTAATGACTGACCTCGTGTGTTCACATGAGGCCATTAGGTCATCTCCGCTGGCCATTCAATATAATGACCAAAAATGGCTTCCCTAAAACGAAGGATATCAGCGTTCCCTCAAAACAGGGAGTCTCCCTGACTGGTCACACCGCCAGGCCGATCCCAAAGCGATCTCCAAATACAAATTCTGTGCCATTCGGTCTGATATCGGCATAGATCGGTCTACTGTCAGTTTTACGTCGGTCTGATATCGAGATTGCCTTTCTGTAAACAGTTAAGTGTCGGGCTACAAAAATTGTCGGGGTGAGATCTTTCAAGCATGTTCGAAAGATCTCAAACCGACCATTTTTCGAGGACCTGTCGGGGACGAGTCGGGGAGAGTTCGAGAAGAGCAGGAAGTATCCGGACTGGGTTCGAACTCGGGTGGGAGTTAAAAATCGAGATGTGGACGGTTTCAAAACCAAGTTGAGTCCGGTTTTGTCGGTCGAACTGAGCTCGAATCATTGTCGATGGAGTGCTGAATAGAGTTTTTTCCCCACACATAACCGATCAAAGTCGCACCTCGCCTGATACAAAACCGAACAAAGCTGAACTCGTCCCGAACAAGCGCTGTATTGACATCGACTACAAAAAGTCAGTTGTCAAACGGTACTTGAAATGCAATTTTATGATGATTCTTGGAAACATATATTTTTGGAAAGGTATTGTCACTAATATAACGGTGAGAGTTGTTTCCAAATTTCAAAATGGACAGAAGTTCATTCCCTTTTTTATTGTGGGGGGGGGGGGGGGGGCGGGGGTAATTATGAAATAAAAATATGAAAAAACTAATTTAATAGTGCATTACTGATGGAAATTCGTAGTAGGTTTATAAATATGATATTGCAGATGATTTCGAGAAGAAAAAAGCGCAGGAAAAATATAGGATTAATGAAAATATGGTTATTCGTTTGAGCTATTGTTTTCGACATGCACATGTACAGTAAGATCAGAGAGCATGAAGGGATAAAAAGAAAATCCACAGGGGCCACGGAAGGAGGGGGAGGGGGGAGGGGCTGCACCCCCACACAAATTTTATCCAAAACATACTGAAATATTAATTGCAAAAAAACTTAGTATCCAACATTTTAAATTGCTCATTTTGTAGGCTTGTAAAACCGAAAAACTCAAGAACTTCGAGGCGGAGGCGCCCGAATCCCCGTTAGGGGCCCTACAGCCCCTGAACGCTGTTTGTTTGGGTGTCAGCCCCCCCCCCCCCACACACACACACTCAAAAAACGTTCCACGATCTATTCTCCATAGGTACCTAACGTGTGGAGATGGGGTGGGGTGCGGCAGTAAAGATTCAAGTTTTAAATGTCCTAATTCCCCCTCCCTCCCCCTTCAAAAAGGCCTCAAAATGTGACTTTATGCCAATCTTGAAAAAAAATTGGAAACAACGTCCATAGTAAAATATATCAAATTACATTTCCAATAAGGTATGTTTCCAAAGATCATCACGAAGTTTCATTTTTAACTCGCTTTTTTGACTGGTTGACAACAGACTATGTACCCGTACATATTCTAACATTCCGGATGAATAAAGAACAAAAAAAAAAAACAAAACAAAAAAAAAAAACAAAGCAAAAAAAACAAAAAAAAAAAAAACAAAAAAAAAAGCAAGCAGGATGTAATCGGGCTGGGTTCCAGGAGAAATCGAGGTTGTCGGTTTGATGTCGGGCATGCAACGGTCCCCGACTATACCATTTCAGAAAATTTGAGTCGGTCTGAGGTCGGTCTGGTCGGTGTAAGTGCACCATAAGTCTAATCTACCGTTCCTTCCACACACCACACACATGACACAAGAAATTGTTTCAAAGTATCGCGGAGGTAGATCCTCATTACTTTCATGAAACGTTTAGGGACTTCGAAACTTTTTTTTTTTTCAATTTGGGGAAATGACACTTCTTTTTGAGAGTATGAACCACCTTTTTTATTTTGCGGGCGAGCAAAGCGGGTGAGCTAGAAATTCCATGTTTGATATAAAAGAAATTTCATTTTGTTATCGAAATACGCTTTAGGCCTTTAAGATATATTTGGCAACCTCACTGTGACTCTACTGTAGTTCTTCGGTGGTCCTATTGTTTAATGTGCCAAAACAAAGCGTTTTTGAATATTACGAAGGAGCGAAATAAGCGAGAAAAAGCAAACTCTTTTGATCAAAACGTAATATTTTGTCATCAAAATAAACTTGTATTATATTTAGATGCAGGATAGTTTGGGAAGGCAAACAATTTGGGCATATGAAAGCGATTTGACCGCATTGTAATTCAAGTATGTTATAGACCATGATAAACGCAGGAGCGAGGAAAGCTTTGGTACGCCTAAAACATATGTAAATAGTATATTCGATCACCTATCTGCCAAATATGACGCTTTTTAGCTCGTCGCTTGCCATCCCAAACCATGCTGTTTCTATTAGTGAGCGAAGTGAGCTGCAGAAAAAAAAAATCTCTTTAAAACATAGAATTGCTTAAATAATTTGATAAATAATCTAACTCTTCCTGCACACCTAGCTCCTAGAGTATTATTATATTCGGACATGTTGCTCAGGAAATAAAAGTTCTTGTATCCAGTGTTTCTAGACTTTATGGGCGAGCATAGCGACCGAGCGAGTAAAAAATGGATTTTGAAAAAATACTGAGAACATTTTCTAATGTATTGTAACTCCATTTTCATGACTTTAGTGATGTTCATTATCGACATCTTCCTTTCTCATTTTTGGTATTAAAGCAATAATCTATTGGTCACATGCCAATATCTCCTGAAAATTCCTCTATTTAGGTCAACTTGCCGCTAGACTTCCTGCATTTATATTTTGTGAGTCGAAGAATAGAATAACATGAGATAGAAAGACAAGATGCAAGCCCATCTCCTTTCATAAGGATAGTATTACAAACGGCATTGGTTAAAATACTTAAAATGCGAGCGAGCGAAGCGAGCGAGAGCTTAAAGGTTTTTTTTTTCTTTAGATTATTATTTCTTTTAATTTTTCTTTACTCTTTTCCCCTTTTCCTTTCCTTATTTTTCTATTATAGGGGATAAACAGGAGACCATGCATTTTTTGATGGTGAATTGGGGGGGGGGGGGATGATAATGCAGGCCATCCCCCATCTAAAAATGGGGGGGGGGGCGATATATCCCCCAACCTCCCCCCCCCCCCCCCCGGATCGAGATCCATGTTCGTATGTTAACCTTTGAAGCTTTATTCTGTCCCAGATCAACGTAAATAATTGACGCCGATGTCATCTATGAAATGGCCATGCAATGAGAAAAATGTGTTCAAATTTAGATTTCGATGTGCTAACATAGCAAGAGAATATAGTATACCGGGTGTCTCAGAAAAAGCGGAACGGTGGATTTTCAGTACTTAGCTTTCAAAAAATAGATATTTTTTTACACCGGTGGTTAAAGCGGTGACACGACATTTGCTCCGGCGACATTTGCTCCGCCGACAACTGCTCCGAAAATGATGACAAGTGCTCCGCGACAAGTGCTCCGGGACATATGCTCCGCCGACATATGCTCCGCCGTCATTTGCTCCGCCGACAATTGCTCCGCCAACAATTGCTCCGCCGACATTTGCTCCGCCGACATTTGCTCCGCCGACATATGCTCCGCCGACATTTGCTCCGCCGACAATTGCTCCGCCGACATTTGCTCCGAAACGACGACATTTGCTCCGGCGACATATGCTCCGCCGACATATATCCTCCAAAACGACATTTGCTCCGGCGACATTGGCTCCGCCGACATACCGCAGTATTTCTATATTTGCAAACTACTTTGCAGTTTGAGATCTACTCTGATTTACTATGATTACTCTTATTTAGAGTGACATATAATGATAAACATAATAAAGGCATGCCCTCAAATTCACTGAATGGTGTCGTGGGGGCAAGGTTCAAGTGTCGTGGTTTCCAAAACATTTCGGTGGAGAAATTGGCGGCGAGGCAATATGTCATAATCATTATCAATTGTCGCAGCAGAGTAGAATTATTATCAATTTATTGATGATTAATTCGGCGGAGCAAATGTCGTCGTTTTGGAGCATAATTCGGCGGAGCATATGTCGGCGGAGCAAATGTCGCCGGAGCAAATGTCGTCGTTTCGGAGCAAATGTCGGCGGAGCATATGTCGGCGGAGCAAATGTCGGCGGAGCAAATGTCGGTGGAGCAAATGTCGGCGGAGCAATTGTCGGCGGAGCAGTTGTCGGCGGAGCAATTGTCTGCGGAGCAATTGTCGGCGGAGCAAATGTCGGCGGAGCATATGTCGCGGAGCACTTGTCGCGGAGCACTTGTCGTCATTTTCGGAGCAGTTGTCGGCGGAGCAAATGTCGCCGGAGCAAATGTCATGGAACCGGTTAAAGCACCCTCTACCAAAGAGAATGATACCAGATCATTGAATTTGGTGGAGTAATTTTAATTCTATGCCAGTTTCTTGAATTATAGTTATATATAAATTTCGCATGTTTTTGCAATAGACATGATAGATGAGAGCATTGTGTCGGGAATGGCCTTTCATATGGCATGTTTTGTTATTCACATGCATCAATGGGCTCCCCTCATCGTCTTATGGAAAGCCATCTCGACGCAATTCTTCTCTCATCGGTTGCCCAAAATTTGAAGATGACTGTATTTTAAGAAACGGGCAAAGAATCAAAAAACTTCACCAAATTCAATGATCCTGGTATCATTCTTTTCTGTGGGTAGCTTTACCCAATGATGTAGAAAAATTACTTTTTGAATGTAAAGTACTGAAAATCCACCGTTCCTCTTTTTCTGGGACACCTGGGTATATTAAACGATTTCACATAAATGATCATAAAATTAAAAAAAGAAAGAAAAGAAGAGGAATAGAAAAGTTGTAGGAAGATCCAGCACACCCACAATCCAAATCCACGTGGTAATCACAACCATACTGAATATTAAATGATTTAGTTTATTTATCATACATTGATCATTCTCACACACATTACGTTGGCATGATTGGGTACAGTGTTGATAATGGTATCGTTTTGGTCGCTACTCACGAACTCACCACTCACTCATACTGCACTGGGATGGGAATGCATTACAAAAGTGTAAGAGTTGTAAATTACATGGGATAAAACAGTCAGACCGCAACGCCGCACGTAATGAGCTTTATGCACTGAATTTATCGTACGTCTCGGACCTGGCAACGGTAGCGTTTTCGTTCGAGATTTTGCGAGTAACTTCAGCGAGAAAATACATTGGTTTACATTATGGAATCTTGTGAAGTTAGAAACTAAAATATGTGGCCAATTTAAATCTCATCATATTCAGCATGAATTTCCCTATCGTTTGATATGTAACTTTTGCAATTTTGCAAAATCATTATTTAAATAATCAATGTGATATTTTTATGATTTTTACAATTATTATTAAAGTAAAATTTGCATCAACTTTTGTTTTTCGATCACTTGACCCGTGCATAGACTGAAACTTCATCAAATTGACAAATTTGTAGAAGAAAAATATCAGTTGTTGCAACGACGCTGATTTTATTTTGCTCCCGCACTTGAAATCATGAAAAAATGAAAAATCTCGTCATCTTTTTTCACCGGAAGTCGACGGATTGATTCCTTTCATTTGGCGCGGAATATCGTAAAGTGGAAGGTAAGTTGGCGTGTGTTTGCATTTAGCAGAAATTGTACTTCAGTCCCACATATCCGCATGCACGCTGCATAGGTCTATAGTATACTCCCACTTTGTCTTTGAAGTTGATGCTCGGTTTTCGGCCACTAAAAACAAAATCCTTTTTTTTTTACTTCACATTTCTTTCAAATCGTGAAGCCAATAGGCAATGATTTGCCAGTGTGCAAGTCTGTGATAAGACTCTTCTTATATATTTTTTCAAGTACTCTCTAACTTAAGAGTAAGACAAGAGTCTAACTTACAATTTCATCATGATCATGTTCATGATCATGTTTATTTTTTCTTACCCAATTCCAAACTAGCTTTAACAGTTAAGGAAGCTATAAGTGATTTTATTCGGATATTATACAAATAGATTTAATTTGCTTCCATCAGTCAGTTGTTAGTCATGTTAGTGCGACCTCCGACATCGTGCGCGAGTTCACCCTCACCCACTGTTCCAGTTGTAAATGCAGGCTTACAACGTTGGGGACATAATGTCTTTTTAATGAAAGATTGTACCCATGTAAGATTGTACCCAAGAATAATGGTTGGATTTCATTTTTTTTTTTTTTGGGGGGGGGGGTTCGAAGAAATTCACTGCAAATCTATATTAATTTCTCTATTATAAAATAGTTTCCGGTTTTATTCTGAGTAAAGTTTTCAGTTACTTACCTCTACAATATAGTCCAGCTTGTCAAAGGAATCTGATTATCAGATTTGTGAAAGGGACATGCAAACTTAAATGTTTTAATGCTGATATCAATTACGAGCCATGAATAATTTCATGAAATATTAGCATTTTATAGAAATTGTTTACGTGAAATTTTTGTAAAAATTATACAATTCTTTTTTGAAGGATATGTTTCCTCTCGTTGAACTTGATTACAATTTGATTCAATTCAATTCAATTCCATTTAGCCCATCATTAAAACAGACAATTACAGAAATTTTGATGCATTTAGGTCTTGTTTCAAGGATAAAATTCATGCAAATGAGGAAAGAGATTGAGCGCTTAACTAAGTACCTGCATCTTGTTCTTCTTTCCAGCTTGTTCTTGAATAAGGGATTTGTCATGACATCTTCACCATCTTCAGAACAGCAAGGTCTGTGGCCCAGACTGTATACATGTAAAGATAGTGAGAATACAGAACCTGCTGCTCCTGCTGCTTCTAGTGACAGTACCTCGGCCCACTGTGTAGTGACTAGTGAAGTCAAATTTTCTGACAGCAGGAATGACAGTGATACTGAAGAACGTTTTGTGGGGCATGAGTGAATCAGATGTTGACTAGTCATAAAACCTAAAGGCTCGCTGTCCAGAAACAGAAGGGGGGGGGGGGTCACTGATTACGAAGTCATTATTCAAGTTCCGCTGTTCATAATGACAGATGAGGGGTTCACTTTTCATAATTCACATCAAGGGTCATGCTTTCTAGGCTTATATAATATTTAAACGGTTGGCCTAAATTTGGTAAGGTGACTCAAAATAGAAAAATAATATTAAGCTTTGAAAGTTGAGGGGGGGGGAGGAGACAATCTCCGGGGATCGCCGCCTAGATTGATATTCATGCTTAAGATGAAGACTTCGTGGTTTGGAATTTGGGACAAAGTTATTTTGATTCATCTGTGCTGGAATCCAAAATTTGCCATCTTTCTGTCTTCATTGTATTATCCCCGGGGGGGGGGGGCACTCGGTATATAATGCGTGGTGGGTATGTGCTGCGGAGAAGACCCCCATTTTTACACTCAAATTTCCGTTCCAAAGCATAGCATTTTCATCTTATTGAGAAAAAGAACAAAGAAAGTCGTTCTAAAGCATGGCATTTTCTTCTTATCGAGAAAAAAGAAGACAGAAATCTGTTCCAAAGCTTCACATATTTTCATTGCGCCGTTCCGGCCGCATTGAGCCGCTACGATGAGCTGCATTTTTGGTGAAAAGCGGCCCGCAGAGCGCTGTCCGACCATCGCCTCTGCGCGAGCGCACCCGGCGCCCGTGCCGTCGGGCTAGCTGCATGCACGTATGCCCGTTCCATAGGGGTACATACGCACTCACACACAGGCGAACCGTTCCAAAGACACCTGTTTTCACAAACATTTGTAGTTCCAAAGCCCGTTCCGAAGACCCTCCTTTTCACCATAAGCCCGTTCCAAAGCCCCCGTTTTTGTCTCACCCGCGGCACATACCTACCACTTTGGGAGTCGAGTACCCCCCCCCCCCCCCCGGGGGTATTATCTTCAGATCATTAACATATTTTTATTTCTTTTTGAAAGAAAACAAAATGTGCCTGAAGTTTTGTTACTTGTTTCATAGCACATGTGCATGGCCGTACACAGTGGCGGGGGGCTGCCCCTAACCCCCCCCCCCCCCCCCCAATTGAAAACTTACATTTTTATTGAAAATTTTCACATAATTCACCAAAAGTGTGCACCAAATCCTTCAATTACACTTTAAAAATTGCATAAGCACCCTCATGACCAGCTCGGTCGCTTTGCTCCCTTGCTTTTGAGTTTGAGTTGTCCCCTCAGGAAAAAATTTCCATGTACGGTCCTGGACATGTGCACTCTACCATAAAAGCGATATGCCAGAAATCAACTATTAATATTAATTATTCAGTCTCTGTAGAGAGAATAGCAGAAACCATGTTTTATAGAAGGATTTCATCTGTGTCCTGTGCTATAAGCAGTACATCTTTGTCAGCTTTTAGGTTTCATGTTGGAGACTGAATGTACAAAATGTATTGTTTTATATGGTGTCCTTTTGTTTTCGTTGTATCTCAGGAACTCTTACATATCTTACTAAAGCTACTTTTTAATCTAATTATACATTAATTGCATTTCGTTTAAATTTCATGAAGTTTCATTTTACTGTGTAATGCAAATGAATATTTGTAATGATACTGATTTATTTGAACATAAATAAATCCCCCCAAAAAACCTAAATAAGAAATTCCCTTTCATATGTCAGACTGCAGAGTGAGTTTTAAAGAAGTATTGAAGTTTTGGACATGTGCAAGAGTGAAAAAGTGACTGAATACATTTTTTTTTTAATTTAATGATCTGTTGGTGTTGCACATTTTGTAGACTGTGTGTATGAAATGGTAATATTCTATTAAACTTCTGAGCTCCATGAGAGAATAGTGATTTTATAGTCTGTAAATCAAAATTTTAACTTCTGAGCTTTGTGAGAGAATAGTAATGTTATGGTTTGCAGATCGGAATTTGAATTTATGAGCTCTATGAGAGAATAGTGATTTGATATCTTATAAGTTTGCAGATCAGAATGGATAATCAAGCCCCCCCCCCCCCCCCCCCCCCGCCCCGAAATGGCAGTTCAAAAGAACCACCGGAGACCATGGAATGTACGTGTGTTAATTAATTAGGTTTGAATTGATAGTTTTTAGGGTAACAATTATGGTTATGTGTAACAGTTAAGGGGGTTTCACATCAGGCCTGCGTTGAGTTACAATTGTTGCATACCAAGTATGCAGAAATAGGCTCTGTAGTGTGTACTCTGGAAAAAAATATATATATGTTGCTGCGTGCAGGATGGACATTGAAAAACCTTTTGCAAGAGTGAGGAGACGTATGGATTTTTTGTTGGAATGGTGTAGGGTAGCGTACACTTGCATAGGCAATCTGTATAATACAGCGTTGCGTAGACTGGCGTAGGAATGGTGGGCAGTTGCGTAGACTTGTGTAGAAATTGTGTTCCAGTTCAAGTTAAAATACATGTCATGTATCTCTGCGTATTGTTACATGGGGTGGTGTATGCACAGTGTAGGGTCATGTAAGCTCTGAGTAGTCACTACGCAACTTTAGGCAAGGCCTGGTGTGAAAGGGGATTTCACACCGGGCCTTGATGGGTAAGGGCTACGACAATCTTAGTACATGGCCCTACACAGTGCCTACACCATTGTGCATAACGGCACACTGCGGGATACATAGGGGTGTGCAAGATGGACCCCATGAATTCATTTTTTTTTTGGGGGGGGGGGCGTACTCCCAGTGCAGAGTAATGGAACACTGTTTCTACGTAAGTGTACACAGCGCATTTTAGCGTAATCTACGCAGACCTAATGACTTGTGAAACCCCTTTAGGATTTTTGGTTCGGTTCAGGGGTTAGGATTAGGGCTTCAGCGGGTTAGGGTAGTGTTTTGGGTTAGAAGGGCCGATAAGTTGCACAGATGTTCGCATTGTTATAAGCTTCGCACCGGCTTCACACGTCGGTTATGTGGAGGTGCATTAGCTAGACAGCATACACAAAGCTGATAACGTGGGACTGAAATATTAAATCCCGAGCTAAATTTTAAAAAAATGCACGCTCAGTTTTGCTTCATAAGACAGCTTTACCACTTGATTGAAATACTAATGAAGTTCTAATTCTAGTTTTTTTCGTAAAGTTGCCTAAAATGCCTGTTTTCATGGAATAATTTCGACGGAGGAAATGCCTTCTCTCCGCGAAAGTCCGTCGACCTCTTCACTCTCGGAGGGGAGCCAATCAGGTGCACGCGTTCGCGGCGAACATAGAATATTGTCATATTCGTCAAAAATTAACTCTGCAAGGCAATGATTTATTCGTTCACCTGACCCGTGCATAGAATATATCGAAATGACTTTATTTGTATCTGAAAGAGAAAAATTTTCTCTTTTACCTCATGCCTCTTTCATCTTGCTCTCGGATTATAACACTGGTCTATTTTGCCCTCGTATTAAAGTGAAAAATATGCATATTTTATGTTGTCTTTATTCTTTATTAACCATACTTTGCATATCATATACTTCAAATCGATCATCGTATTTCGAAAGAGCAACTCTTCAGCTTTCAGACGATATATAACATAACGTAATTTACTCTTTCCATCACGCTTTACGGGGACGTTCAAAATTAGGTTTCATGGCTCATTACGTATTCATGTCAGCGAGGGCCATGCATACGCGTACGATAAATAAGACGACTTTTCTGTGCGTTGCGTTCTGACTGAAAAATAAGAAAAATTCAAGAAAGCCCGTGTGCTAGCTTTATTATTATATGCAAGACAAATTGGCCAAAGAAACGAATTTAACAGTGGAATTATGATGTTTAGAACACCAAGTTTTACTAGTCACCCCAGTAAGTTCACTACTACGTGAATGCTGCTAAATATGTAAGACGTCTATCCTGGGAGGTCACAGGGTAGGTAGCGTTTCTGTCCCGTGATTAGGGGGAAGGTGCATTTTTATCGGGATGGATTTTATCCATATGTGATACGTAATTTCGGCGTCCCGTTTGATTAACTAAATGCCCTTTACATGCTTGGTTCAGTAGTGATTTCTGCATCAAAACCCTTGCCTTGATATGAAAGTTTACCATCACATTCATAATTTTAAAGAAATATGTACTTCAAACTGAAACATCTCTCGAGAGGAATATAGGTCCTAAATGACATAGAAATTATCATGTGAGCTCTGAAGCTTTATTCTGTCCTCATTCAATAATTAGCATATAACCTTTTTTTTTTAGTATAACTGCTTGTGGGTCTGGAAAGGTCAGGGATTCTTTCTACCCAGTGATAAAGATCATTAAATAACCAAAATATACATCGAACCTCATCAGCCCCATGGCCATCGTCGAAAGATGTGCCGATGTCATCTATAAAAGAATCAATGAAACGATGCCGTTTTAAAAGGTTCATCATAATGAGAAACTGTGCACGAAATGTAGATGTCGATGTGCTAACCTGGAAATAGAATATTATAATGACGCCATTTCACTTAAGTATGTCATGCGATCGCTGAAAAAAAAAAAAAGAATGAAGAAAGAGGAAGTGTAATAGGTGCAAGCGAATCCAGCATACCCCAATCCACGTCTAGATCCAAGTGTTAATTACAGCATTACTGAATATTAGAGACAATAGTGTACACATATGATTTAACCTGTTGATAAAAAAGGCTGTCAGACATTGCCGGATAGCTTTAATGGACTCCCCACGGAGAGAAAAATTTTCAATCCGCTTGCTTCCCTTGGCAAGCGTTTCTTTTCGTTTGCTTTATTTTGTTTGTTTATTTTGTTTTATTTTATTCCTACGTTCAGTCATATGATAAAAAAGAATCTGATATTACAGAAAAATATATAAATATATCTTCACACATTAAAAAATTACTGCTAAATACACAAAAAAATATGTAGATTGGAAATTAACATTTTTACAGTTAACAGAATTGGTTAACGCAGGAGACTGTGGGCATGACAGAGTTGCTTGATATCGATGGCGGCCTCAAAGTAAAAAAAAAAAAGACATAGAACTAACAAATTTGAACAGAAGTGGCCATGAGGGTGCAGTGCAAGTGCAATTGTAGTAGTGTAAGTGCGGTGTAAGCGCAGTGTATTAAGTGCATGTACATTAGCAGTGGGGTCAAAATGTATTCATGAGTTGTATGGATAAAATGAATTGTCAATAAATATCATTATGTATAGATAGCCAACTGTAAATTATTATGATGATGATAATACTGATGTTGATAATGATGATGATTATTATTACTTTATTCGGCATTTCAACATACAAAAGAAAATCAGCAAGATAGTACGCATGGAGAAAATGAAGAGAGTTTGTCGACCATTATGCCCAAGTTGCCTGGGAAAGCAAAAAGCAAAACAAATAACTGTAGCCCGCAGGCTTATCGTCCCGACCTGCACATATATGGAACATCCACAAGAATAAATACATATCATTAACTTATATAACGCAACAATGAGAAGTTATAAGGGATATCATACAATTATGTTAATTCAAGTAAAAGAGAATAATATGGGCCGCGTCGCGACAAAAGGGCCCTTAGGGCAAAATTTTTCAAAAATGAGATTTCAACACTATTTTGTAGTATAAATGCTGCAGAATCTGAATATGCAAACGGTTTTCCAAAATTCCGTCCCTAAGTGTCTAAATCGAGGAATTTGAAAAAAGCATGTCTTTTGCTCCACGCGCGCTATTCTGACATTCGCGCGTGACCAAGGTTAAACAAGTCATTCCCCGATACCATTTTCGCCAAGATTTCTAACGTGTCTAAGGGGCTACTTAAACGTTCTCCTAGTACCATGACGGATATTTACATTATATAATAGAGAGAATATTATTTTCCTTGTTATCTTTGTCTTCTCAAAACCCTATATTACCTCAAAATGACTTTAAAATGACCTTGAAATGACCTTGTACACGTCCGTGAGACGGCCTTGAAATTGGCTTTCGAATTGCTTGCATTTCCAATCATAATTAAGCTCATATCAATTGTTTTTTTCATAAACAATTATATTACGTAGAAAGATATAAATAGATAATAAAGCTATTCTGTTGCTAGTATAAAATATTATATTATGCGAAGATTATAGAAAAGGGGAGGGGTCATATTTCAGGGCAGAGGCGGCGGAACGTCAGGCTCGTACAACGAGGTGGAGGGGCACCTATTATTTGGCAGACAAAAGGTGCTCCTCCACTTTCTTTGTCCGAGCCCGATGTTCCGCCGCCTCTGTTTCAGGGGCGTCATATCCAGGGAGGAAGGGCCCGTATCATCTTTGCTCACCATAAATCTTTGTAAAATATACACTTTTGTCATTAAGTGAATTTCAATCACAAATTTAAGAAAATAAATTTGTGATTGCTTCTTTTTTCATATCAAAAGGGAGATATAGAGAAAGATAATCAGAGAGGAGTCAGAGTTCACCAGGGGCGGATCCAGGGAGGATGGGGGCGAAATCCCCTTTGTTCACCATATATTTTTCATGAAACATCTGTCTGTCTTAAAGTGAATTTTGGAGCAAAAATGTCATCTTTAATTCACCTTCAATTTTAGTGGTCTTTTGGGGGAAGGGGTGGGGTATTCTCAGAATTTTAATGCCCCTCTCTTTTAAAGTTTGCATGGATTTGCCCCTATTTGGCAAACATGTGTCATAGATTTTATGTTGCTGTTAAATAATATTTGTTGAAAATGCAGTGAAAATCAAATTAATAATTACTAGCACGCTTTTCATTATTACAACACCATCAAAAACCAGAACCATTTATCATCCACTCAATCACAAGTCATTCAGAAGGCATCAACATTCAAGTTATTTTTCATTCCCGTGCTTCTTTCCATGTTCATGTTTCTTTCTGTCAGCTAGCTCTTTTCTCTCCTTCATACCTTCCAACTCGGTCTATATCTTTCCTTCTCTTCCTTTTTCTCTCCCTCTTTCTTTCCCCTCTATTTCCACCATCTCTAGTTTTCTCACCTTTTCTCTGCTTCACCGTTCTTATCTTTCGTTTCTCAAGCTCTCCATCAGCTCCCTCGATTGCTTTCTTTCTCTCTCTCTCTCTCTCTCTCTTTATATCTCTCTTCTTATTTTCACTCACCTCCTTATCATGAGTAGTTATTTCAAGTGTGTGCCTAAATTATGTTATATTGTCTTAATTCATCGTTCAGTTTATTATCTACAGAGTATCTTTTGTATTTGCACTGCCAGTGGAGGTCCAATTTTTTTCGGGGGGGGGGGTTCTCTTCAAATATGGATCAATAAAAGATATTAACTGTGAACTTTGAAATACATAATAGGTCAGTACAACATGGAATGAAATGAAATTTTCCTTAACTGCACTTGTCACACTAGTAACTTTTATTCAAAACAAGAGTTGACATACGCTGTACTTCAGATTAGGAATTTAAATCCGACTGGAATGGTGCTCTTTATTAAGCTGTAGTCTGAAAATGTCAAATACTTTCTGTTTCTAATAAATTTAAGAGTGGAGAATGTTTGTACTGTCTTCCTAATAAAATTCATCCTTTCCTTTCCTTTCACTAAAAAATAAAATAAAATCACGTACCCCAAATATCTCTTCACATCTACCCATTATTTTCTTTTACAAAGTTTAGCTAGGTTTTTTTTTTCTTTTGGTATAGTTAAGATACAAGGAAGCAATTCCATCTAAATTAGATCATTGCACATGTGACATGATTAATGAAGAAAAACAATCCTATATGACATTTAGAGATCTTATTGCTAATCCAATAATTAAAAATTTGTTAGTTTTAAATTTACTTTTCAAGTCGTCTGCTCTTGCAAGCACACAAACGCAGTGGATATTTGGAATTAAATATTATCTATGAAATAAAGGTAATATCATCCTGAAAGTGAGATTTCTCCTATTGAAACATGTGTCATGAGTTATTAGGGCACTTGTCACCCGAATTATGAAGATACAAAAAGCAAATGTTTGCACTTTGTTCATTAAAGTAGTAGCAATATCACTTCCTCATAACTTCTACTGTAGTACAGCTGGACGCTGTCAGTCAGTTCTCACATAATATAGAGGTCATGCTCAGCTTTCATGGCTTTGGTAAGTTCATTCACCCGCTGAAAGGATGTGATCATAGACCATTAAGGCATCCAAAGTTCCAAACACTACTGGTTCTAATGACATCCTGTACAGCCATACCCATGTTTATTTTGTAGGATCTCCATCATTGTGAAGTTCATCCTGGGTTGACACAAAGAGAATCCAGCTTCAATTATTGTTTCAAGATCTTAGACCTCTGCTTCCTCATCTGATATGAATGCAGCGACCTGACATTTCTAGCATCATTGAATTAAATGTGGTTATGGTTATCATATCCTACCCCTCTCCTTCCAGCTTTGCCTCTAAGTTACAGTCTAATTTGCCTGGAGATGACAAGGATGATAGGGACGAGCATGACCTGGCTTAGCTGCTCTATATCGATGGCCTGTAAAAAGAAAAAAAAAAACCTTTTAATTATACATGAAATGGCACTAGAAGCAGCCAACTACTTAGATGAATGACACTGATATACAGATTTATTGTTTTAGAAAATCTGAAGTACACCAACAGCATTAAATGAGTATGGAATACAAAGTGGGATTCTAATATGAAATATTAGACAGTAATAACATTTAATCCATTAAGTAATGTTGTTTTGTGATTAGTAGGCCTATTGTTTCAATTTTGATTAATCTAAAAGTAATTTAACTAAATATTCCACTATGCATAGATTCTAGTAACTGAAATTCAGTTTGTAATTCAATTGCTTTAATAGAAAAGAAAGTCTACAGAGATAATAAATGCACTCAAAACTGAAGACAAATCAAGCAATACACAATGGGAAAGGTGGGGGAGGCATTTTTTGTGAATAATGATCTGCCCCCTCCCATCCTTCTCTAACTTATAAGCAATGCCCTGCCCCCCCCCCTCCATTTCAGCTTCATCCTTTTCTATTGATTTCTTAATTTTTCTAAAAGCAGGTCTGTGCTCTCAGGGTTGTGATGATAAGCAGTTATTTTTAATTCCATCCTTATTCAGAGCCCGAGCTAGGGCAAGGTCCTAGTCTGGCCCTAAATCAGACTATGTGCTAGCCTAGATCTAGATCTAGGGCCTAACTAGGCCTAACTTTAATCTTTATTTTACTCTGTGTAGGAAATAAACTGTACATATAACTTGTTGGAGCTCTGCTAAAATTTTCTAATGAATTCCTGACTGGTAAATTCAGCATGGGAAAATTGAGGCCTCAAATATGTATAAACAAAGTCAAGAGATTGGTATAAGCAGGTCTGAAGTTAGGATCTACTCTAGTTCCATGATTTTTTTTTTGTAGTGGAATAGACATGCACATAAACGTCAATGAATTTAAGGGTAAGGCATATCGTGCATTCAACTGCTAACGTTAACTAGCGGCATCTAACGTGTCAACAGTAAGACACATCTGCGCTTTTTCTTGCATGTGACTGCTTAAATCTTGGTTTAAAGAAATTGCAATAGTCTACTGATGAAATAAAATACAAAAAAATGGATTTGTGCTAATCACCATCAATATTTGTTAGCTATGTCTTGATATTTTCTAACAGTTTGTGCTAAAACATTTAAGAGATTTGCTTGTGAACTTTTTCAATTGGCTGTTTGAAATCGACTGTCCGGATATACAACCTGTCCGGACATCCAACAACTGGGTATAATATGAAAAAGAAATAACAGAGGAAGGATATTTCATAATACAACGTTTCATGTCGGAATTACAGGTATGAACAACTTTATCTGTGAAACAATGCATGCATGTATGCAGTCTTGAAGTTGAAGTTGCAGCTGCACTTCAAAACGAGGTAACTAACTGTAAGTGTTAGACAGTCACCTATTAAAACTGAATTAAATGCACGAAATGCCTTTAAAACCCGTAATTTCTACTAGAAAAAACTGTGTGAAGAAATTATAATAATGATCTTACCGATTCATCCAAGGAATGACATTTGATCATCAGCTAGAGCCAGATTAATCGACGGACTAGTAATAACATAGGTCTTGAGTCACTGACACTGTTCTGGTATTTTTCTTCCGCACGTGTGTTTTGTTTTGGTTTGTTGTAATATTTTTTTCCAGTGCGCGCTCTGCACGTTTTGATATATGCGCTGACTTTAGCGCGGTTTTACTGCGTAAGCCATTTGGAGAGCTAAGGGCCCTTTTGTCGCGTCGCGGCCCATATGAAAGTAATCAAAATATTGGATTTGCTTTTACACACACACACGCACACACACACGCATACACACATACACACACAAAAAAAAAAAAAAAATGAGTGAGCCAAACAGTGTAATCGATTCAAAGCACAGTGTAAAAAATACCTCTTTGAGAAGTTTGAGTTGAATTAAAACCATTGTTACTTTTAAATTAGGTGTTATTTCAAGTTTTGGCCAGCCTAGACTTGTGTGTTTGTGGTGTGTGGATCTATTACCTGATTACAGGATGTGTGTTTGTGCGGTGTGAGGGTGCGCACGTGTGTGTGAGTTTGTGTGTATGCTTACTTTCCTTATATCTATTATGTAGTCTGTACTTAAGCTTTTCTCATTGTATAGATTTTCATTTTATTTACACTTGTCATTTTATATATTTCAAGTGAAATTGCCTTGCCTTTTGGTCTTCTGTCAGTGGTTCCACGGGTTGATGTGAACTCTCAGTTATTAATGTGTGAAGATCATTCAATGTTATTTCCTGTTACTTGAAATCAAGGACTGCTAACCATTGTGCTGCCAAGTTCTATATTTGATTTAGTATGTATATTTTAGGGCCCCACTCGCAAGCCTTGCTTCTTAGGGGTCCTTAGAAAAACCTTTCATGTATACCTTTGATATTTCTGTACCAATGATTTATGTATTTATTTATATCTGTTTGGTTTTTCTTGAACAAAACTTGAAACTTGAACTATAAGGAAATAGATCCCCAAGTGCCCAGTCCCACTGTGGCACAAGGGTAGACTGAATTTAAATGTTAGAAATAAAGAGATGTTTTCCATTTTACTACACAGTGGATCATTAAATAAAGGGAAGTAGATCCTTGTTTAAAAAGTCAGTATCTTTCATAACCAAAATACAGTTAAAGTGAATTTCTGTACTCAGTGTAATGCTGAGATATTCCCATTTAACAAATGTATGACAGACAATGAATTTCTCTGGAATCTCTATAGTTACTTTGAACTTAATGAAAATATAGATTTTGACAAACTGCAGTCTCTGACAGTTAACCCTTTTGAAATGAACAATGATCTCAAGAATTTTGACCGTATCCTAGGTGATGCAACCCTTCACTCTGAATCTGATATTTATTTTCCAGATCGCAACTGTAAATACTTATTTTCAGAAGAATTTAAATCAAAATATCAGAACTCGAATAAAAGTTTTTCAATCTTAAATGTAAATGCTAGAAGTCTTCCGAGGAATTTTGATGAGTTGCAGTTGTTATTGAAAAGTTTAAATCATGCATTTACAGTTATAGGAATATCTGAAACCTGGTTCAGAGAAAATACTGTTGTTGACATGTTTGCATTGGATGGTTATTCTCTTGTCAATACTGATAGATCTGGTAAATATGGTGGTGGTGTTGCTATTTATATCAACAATTCTTCTGAATTTGCAATACGACCAGAATTTTGTAAAAGTACTTCATCTTATGAAGCTGTATTCATTGAATTACCTCAAGCTAAAAAGAAAGCGATTGTTATAGGTTGTGTGTATAGGTCCCCCAACTCTGATATTGTGGAATTTGCTGATACATTTGATAATTGTTTGCACAAGTTGTGTAATGAAAATAAAGAAATTTACTTACTAGGGGACTTTAATATAAGACCACTTTCCAGTATGGTGTGTGAACAGTAGACGGATTGTTGAATATACAAATGTCAATACCACCACCAATGGCAGACTTATTACTAATGATCGACAAGTTGTATATTGATTGTTTCCCTGTTGTTCAGAGGAATAATTCTAAATTGAAGTGTAAAAAAACATGGATTACACCTGGTATACTGAAATCAATTAATGTCAAACAGAAATTATATCATAAATACTTGAAAAAATCTGTCAGTAAGAAAAAATATGTCACATACAAAAACGCACTCACTGCGACTATTAGATCCTCTAAAAAGAAATATTTTCATAATATGTTCCATAAGATCAAAGGTGATATGAAAAAAACTTGGAATAATATCAATGGATTATTAGGGAAAAAGGCGACAGAATATACCGATGAAAATGTATAATAATAATGTTCATCTGTCCTCACCACGTGTCATTGCAGATTCCTTTAATCATTACTTTGTCAATATTGCTGAAAAAATTTCGCATAATATACCTATCTCTTCTCATGTATTTCACGATTTCTTATCTGTTGATAAGAGTTATTCTTCTTTATTCCTAAATGTGGCATTCCGCAGGGTTCTGTCCTCGGGCCCCTCCTGTTCCTTGTCTATATAAATGATATCATAAAATCATCAAAATTATTTCGTTATTCGTTATTTGCCGATGACACATGCATTATAACTTCTCACAAGAATATCTATAATTTAATGGCCAACACTAATAATGAAGTTAAGAAATTATATGATTGGTTCTGTTGCAATAAACTTTCCTTGAATTTTGATAAAACAAAATTTGTGATTTTCAGAACAAGGAACAGGAGGGTCCCAAGTGACCTTAATAATCTCACTATTGGTGGTCATGATATATCACGTGTTGAAAATATTCAATTTTTAGGTATCACCGTCAATGAATTTCTCTCTTGGAAACCACATATTAGTAGTATTTGTACGAAAGTCTCAAGATGTATTGGAATCATATCAAGGCTCAAATTCATATTACCCAAAAACATACTCATCACCTTGTATTATAGCTTAATCTTGCCCAACTTAACATACTGTAACTCAATATGGGGGCATACTTTTAAAAGCCATCTTTCTAGATTATCAGTACTGCAGAAAAAAGCAGTTAGCCTTTTTTCATCATCTCTGTATAACTGTCCAAGTATGCCTTTATTCAAGAAAATGAATATTCTACCCATATCCGAACTGATATCTATGAATTCTCTTATATTTATGTATAAATACAAATCTGGAATTTTGCCAGACATATTTGAAAATATGTTTATCCTTAATTCAACTGTACACAATTATAATACTTGTCAATGTAAATTGTTTCATAAACCTAAGGTTTCCTCTTCCATGGCTTTAAATTCATTCCGAGTAAAGTATATCAAATTGTGGAATAGCCTTGATCAAAGTATTCAGCAAAGTTCAACTCTTTCTAAATTCAAACTCTCCTTAAAAAGATTATGTCTTTCCAAAATTAAGGCATGCTGAGTAGATATATATATATGATCTAGTTCTTATTTTCTTTTCCTTGTCTTATGCTCTCTCTCCTCTTTCCTACTACAAATCTCATTTTCATTTCATTATCTGAATTCATTTCTTTATCATCACTCATGTTTACTGCTTTCTTCTATTCCTCTCTCTCTCTCTCTCTCTCTCTCTTTCTCTCTGTTTTCTCTCCCTATGATGTTTCTGTGTCTGTGTGTGTGTGTGTGTGAGGGTGTGTGTGTGATGGTGTGTATGATTGTGGGTGTATGAATGTGTGTATGTACGGGATTGTTTCCGACCAACTCTAGTAAGGTTTTCTTTTTCCCTCCTTAATTTATGTACAATTTTGCTTTTTTGTAATGTCAAATGTTAATTTTTGTATTGTGTATTGGGACCCTGCTTACAAGCAACTTGCTTATTAAGGGTATCCCTCCATTTTTATGTTTATATTATTATCTCAATGTAACGTGTTAATACTATGCTCTACTTGTGTTGTTTTTTTAAGATGGAAAATAAATTGAATTGAATTGAATTGAATTGAATTGAAATTGAATTGAGTTTTCAGAATGAAAATTAACAACACTACTACCTACTGAAGCATCATGAGCAAAGTCTGTATATATAAAAGTTGAAGATCAAATCTTTTGGTATTTTCAAAAATGAAAAATAAAAAAGGGAAAGAAATTAGTTTGAAGAGGACATTTGCAAAAATGAGATCAGGAGAAATATTTCTCTCCACTTGCGACCTGCCACTTTGGGGTATTTAGGCGTTCTTCATATGTCATTTTCTACTTTTTCTGTTTTAATACCATACGAGTTGCTCGCCTTTTGTCAATCAGGCACCTGTTGAGTAGTGTCCAAGCTGGGAGGCCATACCCAAATTAGGGGAACTCTAAAGATTTGTACAGGGAAAAGAAGTTCCTTTGTGGACAAACCAGGAGTTGGATTTGAATATACAGTAATTGTTTCAGACTGCGCTTCATAGTCGCTTTAAAAGAGTAAATTGATGAATACATTATAACTTTTGTGGGTAGATTTACTAGATTATTCCTCAAGTCAGGGCCATGGTATCTAACTGATTTATGCGCTGTTGATAATTTTGGGTTTGGAAGATGAAAATTTATGAAATACGGGTTTCTCTTTCTGCGAATGCGTTATTAGCAGGAGAGGTCCCTTCAGTACGGAGGAAAGTTCTGTGCATGCACATACTTGGAATGGACACTCTTACGTTCTCAGGACAAAAGTGACGACTTCAGAATAATAAGATAGCCTGCATGCAACGGGTTTTTACCTGGTCGGAGAGGGTAAGCAATTGACACCCTCCATAAGTGGATGCTCCTCAACATTTTCACGGACTTGCCTCTCTTCCTGCACATTTCTCATTTTTTTCAATTCTTGCAATGCGGTCTTCTCTGATTTTTATTTGTTAGTTGAATGTGGAAAAAACAACAACTGAAGAATGACTGCGACTGGGAGTGCCTGCCCATGAAGGGATCTCTTGAGGCTACGAAAAGACTTCTTTTTGTGTATCGATATCAAAACGGCCTTCTTGGACATCTCGAGGTGCAGCTTCCTATGGCACTGCACCTGCTTCTGGGCGGCCCATTGTGATTGTGCTATGACCATGGTGACTCCACTGGTAGAGGGAAGAGGAGGGGATCTGACAGCTTTCCTTCATGCCTTGGCCTTGCCTTTCCCCGCATTCCCGGACTTCACCTCAACATCTGGGAATGAGGTAAAGCGGGAATGGTGAACAAACTCGAGCCCTAAAAATGTACCCGTCCATTTTTCTCCGCTTTGTCTGCAACCTGACCTGTGCATTTAGAGAATGCTTAGTCAGTTTCTCATGCGTTCTACTTTCGTTTTCACCGCTTCCTGTCCGTTATTTGCACTGCAGTTTCATTGTTCACCATTTGTACTGTACTTGAACGGATAAAATCCACAATGACCGCAAACTAAAGGCCGTATCTCACCAGCGGAGACGTCGCCGCGACGTCTCCGACCAAAAAATGAGGCAAGGTGACAATCAATTAGTCCGGAAGTCGCGGGGACGTCGCCGAGACGTCTCCTCAGTCGCGGTGATGTTTCCGCAACGTCTTTGCAACGTCGCTGATGAAAATAATCTCTGCAACTGATGGAGACGTGGCGGAGACGTCTCCGAGACTAAAAAAAAGTCTCAAAAACAAAATCGCACATGTTTCAATTTCCCGCGACTCTGCGGAGACACAGCTTGTCTCAAGGAGACGTCGCGGAGACTGGAGTCGCGAACTAGGCTCAAGGCCGGTGAGATACTCCCTTAACCGGACAAGTACAGTATAAATGCTGGCCAACGGAACTGCAGTGCAAGTAACGGATAGGAAGCGGTTAGTTTGCGGTCATATTGTGGGTTTTATCCGCTCCATACTCCATGAGAGCTAAGAGCGATAACGAAGACTTGCTTTCAACACCGGTTTTCTTGAGAAAAATATTTCTATCCGTTCCGGGGTCCGTTTACTCTCTCCGGCCAGGTGCGACAGATCCTCTATTACTGATAAAAGATGCACCCAAAACTTTAAAGCGGCATCTCTTTAGTGCTCTCTAGTAAACCCATAGTTTTTTTCATGACGCCCAAATACGCCCTACTCGATTGAATTCCCTCTTCAACCATTTCTTGCTTTCAGAGGGTGCTCCACAATGCAGCGTGTGTTCACTACGGCAAGGAAGTACACCAATAAGTCTTATCCTTCGACACTTACATTGGCTACCAGTCCGAGAACCGTGTTTAGGATTTGTCTGGCTATCTTCCAGGTTCTACATGGACAGGCCCCAGAGTATGTTGTAGCTGGGAAAATTCTCTACAATAAAAATGACATTTATTTCTTTAATCAGATGTCGACAGACCACCTCATTCATGTAATTCGTCTCCTGTGACGAATTCAAATTTCCTCGTTTTATTTTCTTAATGAAAAATTCTAACCCTTGCACTTTTAAAATACAAAGAAATATGTATAATAGGGGAGAAATGTGCTTGTTCGGAGGGAGGGGGGGGGGGGGGGTTGAGCTGTAAGCTGGTAGTAAACATTTGAGGTGGGCCCCATAAAGGTTTGATGTAGGCCCCCAGGAGTGTTTTCTCTATAAAGCTGGGACGCATCCGGCGCGCCTGATTACGATCAGCTTTTTCAAAGCTGTCGTAGAACGAATCCTGAATTTTTTAAATCTAACATTCACGGATTCAAAAACTAGAATTAAATTTTATGAATATAAAGAAATTATAAAATGGCAATCCTACTGTTTTTTTTTTAAATTTATTTGTGTGTGTGTTTTTGTTGCATATTCCACTCAAACACAAGCGATCACGATCCTTCACAGCAACTTCCACACGCCATCGTCGTCTCCCCAAAGAAATTTTGGGCAGCGGCGTTGCCAATTTACCGCATCCTGGCAACGTAGCGACCATTATGAAACATCTCTCTATAAAAATACATTGTTTTATTCCTGAGTATATCTTTCTATGTCGAATAGATTTATACCAACAAAAAATTATTTTTTCATTTTAATTTTCTTTTTATTACTGAGCAAGTTGGAATACGATCACTCCAAACACTCTCTCCAAAGCACTTGTTAGTGTTTAAAAGCAATGATTCAGAAATACAGTTCAAAAACAAAAACGAGGTAGAATGAATTCAACATTCCCAAGATAAAGTGACTATTTGAACAGATAGTACGCCGGCGGTTGATAAAACTAACCACACAAACTTGCAGCTGACAGATAACAAGGAAGCGACTTGATCGCAATGGATGCGATATAGACCAAGCTAGCTACCTGCATGTGTACAGTGTAATCGCTTGCAAACTATAGCAGACGTCGAGGCAGCGAAACTTTTGATACCGAATGGATGAGTCTAGAATTTCCTTCAAACATCACTGGTTATCAGCTTGACAAATCAAATATTAAAAACAAAAATCAAAATTGATAAAAGTCTTATTTTATGTAATTCTGTTGTAACAAATGTATTCTTAAATTATAATTTACGAAAATGAAGATGAAGGTCATCATGAGTGATGAATCATACCCTGCCATGTAGGGCAATTCGTATAATGCTGCGTATAGCTAACAGCATGTGAGTGCAGCCTGTCCTCAAACTACGTCACGTTTTTCAGCGAGACTATCAACAAAGTCGGCGACTGGTAGCTGAGGGAAGTCAAAGTTCGAAGGGATGACGCTAATTAGTTATCGATCAGATGGTGCTGGTTCTAGTATCAATTTAATCTGCTCATACCATTGCAGTATATTAAAAGGATACTTATCTAGAATTTCATTCTCCTTTAAGCATGGCCAATTTTTACGGTTGCGAGATAATATGCAACATCAGGAGGTGCCGTGGTCAAGTGGTTTATGGCGCTTGACTAGAGACGCGAGGGTCAGGGGTTCGATCCTCAGCACGGCACTTATGCCCTTGAGCAAGGCATTTTATCTACTACATTGCTCTTTCTATCGTACATCAAATAAATGAAGTGCTGTAAGCATATTGATACTAATGAGTGCATGTGTGTCTTTTTTAACAACAACAAAATCCAACATCAAAGAAATACCCTTTAAAGAAAGAAGAAGAAAAAAAAAGCCCTTTAAAATCCTCCCTGAAAATTAATAGGACCATTCGGATATCCCAATTTGGTGTCCTGGAAGAATGATTTTGTCGGGGGGGGGGGGGGGGGGGGGGGGTGGGGTTGCAGGGAAGGGCTATACATGTTTAAACTACCAAATAGGTTGAATTCTTTGTGCTTTGATCGCCTATACTAGAAATTGGTTGTTTGTTTTATTATCTCTAAATGACTATCAAAAAAGAAAATCATTCAACGGTGAAGTATTGTAGGTTTTCTTTTTTAATTTCTTAAATTGAACTTAACTGTGGAGTTTCATGTATGTCATGATTTACTTCCCAAATTATTTGTGCAGTTAGCTCCATATATGTGACATGTTTTGTTAACTTGTTGATAAGGTTAAACTTCATATCCACTTCTACTTGGAAAAAAAAAAAAAATCGATTTTTTTTTGTTGTTGTTTTTGTTCCGCTACCAGTCAAAATTAATGTGTATCTCTGAAGAGAGAGCATTGTGTGGAAAGAGGATTTCCCAAAAGAAACACTATGAAAATCGTGGGGAAATATGAGGAAATATTGAATTATAAAGTTTTTCAGCATATCTTTAAATATCGATATGCAAATTGATTAAGATAAAGGTCACGGCCTCATCTTTTTTGGTTCATTTTACACAATGAAATTACAACAATTATGCAATCATGTATTCCAGTAATGTCATTATCTAATATGCGATGATAATGTTGAATTCTTTCTGAATTCATGTGGCAATTGCTATTGAAATGATTAGCATATAAGTACATTTCAAGGAATTTTTCATGAAAACAAGAGGCCCCCAAAATAAGTTTTTCTCACAGTTTATCCTTATTCTCGCTTTCAACCACGGGCCTATTTATTCATTTATTTATTTATTGATTTTGTATATTCCTTCTGCATGCTCTTAGGAGATTAGATACGCCCGCTTTTAGAATAATAATAAAAAAACCGAAATAAACTATTCTATTCTATTTACCTGAACTCACAAATTAAATTAAGAATTTTTAACTCTTATTAAACTGGCGGTCTATCGGCCCTTTGGTCTGTCGGATTCCCCGCCAGTATCTTTCTTAGATGGTGTCAGTAACTTGGTCTGTGAGGTCAAACTCACTTCCTTCTTTTCTGACAACTAGACTCCTCAGAAAAATTCAAAACACACCTGAAAACATATCTGTTTATCTAAGATCTGAGTGTCAGTACCTGTAAACTGTTGATTTTTTTTCATGTATCCTGCATACTCATAATTGATGCGCCTTGATCGTAAGTTTCGGATATGTGCTCGTTAAATTCATATTAATCATTATCATTATTAGTAGTAGTAGTAGTATTAGGATTTGTATTAGTATTATTATCATCATTATTTTTGTTATCATTATATTATCATCATCATCATTATGATTTAAACTTCTGTAAAAAAGCTGTCCATGTCTGATAATATCGAGATACTCTTTTTAGCACAGTCTAACAAAATGAATTGCGGAATGCATTTAATGAAAATTGTAACAAAGACTGACGCTGTCCTGCTTTATTTAAACAGTTTTCTTCAGGTGCCTGAGTTCCAACATGATTATTTCAAGAACAGCACTTTGCGATGGACTGTACCACTGCGACAACTATGAAGATGAACTGTCATGCAGTAAGTTGAGAGAGAGAGAGAGAGAGAAAAAAAAATTTCGGTTGATGTGTTTTTACGCGTTCTTGTATGTCCCATTTTATCGGACATGCAGAATGGTTTCATTTTTAGAATAAGAAACATTTGTTCAAAAGGGTAAAAAGTAAAAAAAAAAAAAAAAATGGCTAGCAGAGAAACTCTATCGATGCTGTCCATTAATACGGCGTGAGTCAAAAAAAGTTTACGTTTAGAATTTTTTTTTTTTTAAATCAGTTCTGAATGGAAATTATTACATATGTTTTGAAAAAGTATTTTATCCTACGTCATTTGGTACAAATTTTTGTGTAGTACCTTTCACGTTTGGATGAGCAGGAGGCATTGTTTGCGAGAGTGTAGAAATCGACTTGCGCCAAGTACTAAGTGGCGAAGGGATGAAAGGGAGGAAAGTTATTTTACTTCAAATGAACGCCATAATTTTTGTTTTTGTGTGCGTTTAATGCATTAGTGTTTGCATGATATGTCTGCTTATGATGATTACACCATGTGTGTGTGTGTGGGGGGGGGGGATGCCCGTGAGGGTGTGTGGGTGTGTGTGCCTGTATGTGTTTTAATATGCGTGTCATGTTTACATTTCTTTGGGAAGGTTTGGCTACTTTTTGTATCTGCAAAGAGCGAATTAAATCCCATATCCCCAAAAGTTTTGTTCAAACATCACATACGCATTACTTTAGCGCAAATAGCTTCTAAAGCTACCTCACTTAAAAACAAAGTAACTCTTGGGGATTGTGCCTTCAGTTGCAAAAACTTTTGCTCCAAAACTTTGGAATAAACTGCCACTAGAAAGTGGAAACCCCTATCTGTTATTGTCTTCAAAGTTTTTGTTAAAGACTCACCCCTTTTCAGAAGTTTTTGATTACCGGTAGTTTTTTTTATTGTATGTTTAAGAAGTAGCATTATTAGGAGCTCTGTTACATCACAGCGTAGGAGACTATGTTGATGAAGTAACTTAGTCGATTTTTACACTCTCCTGTTCATCCAAGCGTGAATACATACCACACAAAAATGCTATCAACTGGCGCAGGATAAAATACTTTTTCAAAACCTGTATAATAATTTTCCGTTCACAATTACATTTTTAAAGTGAATAGCAAACTTTTTTTAAAACGGTATATGGCTTCTTCTCTTGCTGTAAGCTGTCACTGTTAATTAAAAAACCATTTTCTTTTAAATTCACTCAGGCATACTATTCCAGAAGAAGCATTTAGCTTGGAGTCAATAGGGCTATTCTTACACGGAGAAAAAACTAAGAAAGAAAGAAAAAGAAAAACAACTTTTGTCAACTTCACAAATTTTGAAGAAAAAGAAAAATTTATTAGTGACTCAATACCACAACCTATTCATTCTTATCAATTCTATTGTCAAACAAGTGTTGTTAATTCTTTATTTTTATCTCCTGTAAATATCAGTGAATTAATCAATGTAAGTAAATATCTTAGAAGTAATGCAAGTTGTGGAATTGATCATGTAAGCTGTAGAATTGTCAAACGTATTATTCATGCCATTGTCTTGCCCTTAGTTCATGTATTCAATCTGTCATTTATATCTGGTAAAGTACCCTCTAAACTTAAAAAATCTAAAGTAATCCCCGTTTATAAAAAAAAAGATGATCCTGGCAAATTTAACAACTATAGACCCATCTCTCTATTACCGTGTTTTTCTAAATTATTAGAGCGACTTATGTATTACCGATTAAATAAGTTTCTAAACAATAATATCTTAAGTGATAGCCAATATGGATTTAGACCCAGTTATTCATGTGAACATGTTCCTTTAAAAGTCCAACAAATAATACTACGATCATTCCAAGCAAACGAACACAGTAGGCGTTTTCTTAGACTTATCTAAAGCATTCGACCCCATGGATCACTCAATTCTTTTATTCAAATTATATCGATATGGCATAAGAGGGATAGCATTAGATTGGTTTAGGGATTATCTATCAAATAGAGTCCAACATACTTTTGTCCACGGTGTGTTATCTTCTTGAAATGTTTCTATTGAAGTACCTCAAGGATCAATACTGGGCCCCTTGCTTTTTCTTTTATACATAAACGACCTTTCAGAATCATCTACCTTATTAACCTTCTATCAATTTGCTGACGACACTAGTGTATTTTTTCGTGAAATACGTTAATTGATACTGTTCGCGTTCAAATAATGAACTTGAGAAAATATCTGACTGGTTAAAAGCAAATAAGTTATCCCTTAATGTTGATAAAACTAAATGTATTTATTTTCGAAAAGCTAAAACTCATATAGAAACTAATATCACCAACACAGCTAGAATAAGTTGTCCCTTGTCCCAATAATGATAATCTTAACATTTATATTGATAACAAACGTATTCAATTTAGCAACTCTGTTAATTTTTAGGGTATGATATTAGATAATTACATGGGATTTAAGGAACATATTTTAAATGTTTTACGTAAGGTTAACAGAAATACCAGCTTAATGAATAAACTAAAATACAGTTTGTTACCAGAAAATTTAGTAACTTTATACCATTCCATTATTTTCCCATATCTGAAATATTGTAATATTGTATGGGCTACAAATGCATCACATACTGAATTAGACTCATTATTCAAAGTTCAGAAGTGATGTTTAAGAATAGTTAATAATTCACACTATTTAGCCCCATCTGCACCTATTTTTAAGAAGTTATCATTATTAACCATATATGATATAAACAAACAAGAAATCGCAACTTTCATGTATAAATATAAAAATGGCTTATTACCTTCCCCATTTTCACATCTTTTTCGATATAACAGTCAAGTTCATAATTATAATACTAGATCTTCAAATAAATTCCATTTATGGTCCGTTAAAACAAGTTTTGAAGCTAAATCAATAAGTTACCTAGGTCCCAAACACTGGAACATGATACCCCACGATATAACAAAATCACAATTTCCATTTTCTTTCAGGAAGCAGTACAAGATCTTATTAGTAAATAGTTATTAATCAACACGGTTAATTAATTGTTATGCTACATATCCCCCCCCCCCCCATCCCCTTTCCTTTCCTTTCTCGTTTAAATTGTTATTTATGTGTCTCTTTTTCAAATTGTTTTCTTGCTGTATTGTTAGTATAATATCTGTATATTTTTCATTGTACTGTACATGGGCGATCCTAAATTACAGGTTTTTAACCTTCGAGGAAAGCCCCGCAGAATATTGTATATATGCATTTTATGTTATTGTAATATTATAATGTATTTTAATTTTATTTTGCGAAATAAATGAATTGAATTGAATTGAATTGAATAATAAAAATATAAGGACTGCTGCCAACGAGGTGCTCTCACACTACAGCAACGGTCGACCTACGACTATGACCGTCCTGGAAATTGACGGTCCGGTCTTTGTAAAGGTCTGTTACGGTCCTTTACTGCGGTCTGTAACGGTCCTCATTACTGTTTATAAAAGTCTGTAACAGTCCTTACTGCGATGTGTAACGGTCTACAACTGTTTGCTAAGGTCTCATACGGTCGTTGTAAACGCGCAGCCAGATATTGGCTCCATTTTCGAAGAGATGCTGCTATTGTACACATTTGCAAACCTCCAGCACCAATATTGAAGCCGCTGCGGTTGATCACCTGACAATCTGTTGACCGTATTGGGCTGTACAGTAGTGAAACGAGGTCCTACTTTGCAAATCCGTTGTTCTCCGTAGCAAGACCGAAGCTCGACCGTCATGGACCGTAACAAACATGATCACGACCGTCATGGACCGTATATACCAATAATCCCAACGGCCAAAAACTAACCGCAATGGACCGTATAGTAGTGACCGTCACATGACCATACTAGACTGTCATGGACCGTATTTGGCCAAGTTTGGCTGGATTAGCATGAAGTAAGACGGTCACTACTACGGCGTATATATACGGGTCTAAATATCCAGTATAGCGTATTTATTTATCTATTTATTTATTTATTATTTCCAGTCATAGGGTGGATAGCCCTTTTAGCAAAAGCTGATTTCAAAGGGGTCCACGTACAATAAAAAAGTATACAACACAAGCAAGTGTAACATAAGAATTAAATAAAACAAAATACAGAAACAGTTAAAACACAAAGTAAACATATGAATATGATAAACACAATACAAAAGCACGCATGCAATAAAAATGAATTATATATAACACTTAAACTAAATGAAAAGAAAACTAATAAAAAGTAAATGCAAATAGTAAACACAATACAAAAGCACGCGTGCAATAAAAATGAATTATATATAACATCTAAACTAAATGAAAAGAATATGCAAATATAAACCAAAACAAAAACACAGGTTGGTAAAGAATTTTAATACGGCATTTTAAAAAATAATAAAGATGAAAAAGAAAAGAGAAAAATGAAAAACAAAACGGAATAAGACCCCCCTACTGGAACGTGCTTTTTAAAGCACGAATAAACACGTTTATATTGCACCCTTCTCTTATTTCTAATGCATTCTAATTCTATCGCTCTTTCTTAATAAGTATGGATTTCTCTTAAATTCACTTCGTGACGAAAAATGAAGAATTAAATTCTGAATCATTTTGAATATCATAATCAGGTTTCCAATTTCCATCGGGTATGAATGCGTGTAATACTTGCTTGTTCATACACATTCTTTGTCCTTTGTTCTAGTGGTGCTTTTATCATAACTCTCACCGCTCTATTCTGCAGAACGTTATTCAAAATAACTTTACCAGCATTGTTCCAAATTGCAGAACAATAATCGAAATGGCACTGGATAATACTGAAATCTAACATCTTAGCGCAAGTGAAATTAATAAGGGGTCTTGCTTTTCGATAGAAAAAGAGGCTGCGAATAATATACTTACGTATATGATCCAAGTGCAATTTTCATGTCAAAGTTGTGTCAAGTATTACTCTATTTACAACTAGAAACTTCCTTCAAGATATGATTATCAATGCAGAACCGTAGGACAAGATTATGAATCTGCTTTAAACTTTTGTGTGAACCAATAAGAATGTATTCGGTTTTACCTAAATTCCAAATCAGTCTATTTGCATTAAGCCACGAGGCTACAGGCACCAAGACCTCATTAGTTTTTGTCTTCATATCAACTGGATCTACAGAGGAATAATACAGACAGGTGTCATATGCGTAAAGGGAAATTTAATGTTTGACTGCATTGATAATAGCCCGTGGGCCAGAGGGGGCTACCGTGCACCTCCGACCCTCCGTCTTTGGTATCATTTTGTTCTTTAATATCTCTAGTGTCAGAAAAATGAATGTTTCCAGGAATAAACTCATTTGGATTATGTTTTTAAGCCATTCTTTAAACCAATGTCAAAATCCACGTTTTTCAAATTTTGACCCTTTTCTTGAGGTATGCCATTTTCAAAAAATTTAAATGGGCTCTATCTCAAATAAAATAAGTTCAATTTTGTTGAACTTTCGATCATATAGTTTTCATCTCATCAGCAATGAGCATGCGAAATTTTACCCATTTATATTATCATCTCCCTATGAAAATTAGGCCATAAAATTTGCATATCATTAAATATGGAGATTTCCTGTTTCAAATATTTTCAAAAATCGATGTCAAGTTTTATTTTCTTTTTCATGCACTACCAATAATATATTTTCTGCCAAACATCACATCATTCTCTTCATCTATATCTCTACTTATGGAAATATGATGTTTCCAAGGTCACATGTCCCCCTAGGCTATGTTTCCAGCGCCTTTTCCAACTAAGGTCAAGATACTTTTTTTTCGAGGTTTTTGCCTGTTTTTTAGGTTCGAGTTATGGAACGTACCTGAAATGTCCAGTAGATATTACTAAAACTTCATTAATTATTGAGTAATGTTTTTTCCTTGTTATTAGAAGGCCACTACATGTTTTTATTTTTAATAGATATAGTTTTTCACTGCTTTACCCATTGTTAATATAACATGAATAGCATATAAGTGAACATCAATATTGTGTTATGTATTTATCGATCTATTTTGGAAGACTATGTGAGCAGTTGTTATTTCTTTGATAACTAGAAACATAGCTATTAGAAGCTAAAACCAATAATTTTCAAAATCTATTGTCCTGTAATGCCACCACTACTTAATACATATCAAGTATAATATAGGCTTGGTTTAGCCTTCATTTCCAGCCCTTATTCTGTGATGTTCTGATACGAATTCATGAGTAACTTAACCGATGGTCACATGGTATAGTCAGCGGTTTCAATAGGAGATATTACATGTACGTTTTATTAAAAACTCAGTAGAAGAAATCACTTGTATAAAATGACAATTTATGGTATCTTTCATTCAAGCATAATGTCAATCAGAGAAATGTTATTAGTCTATACATCCAGCCCTCACTGTAGTCTAGATAACAGCCGATTCACGATAATGTGTTAATACCACACTTCAAAATAGTCTTACATTTTATACTTACTATATGAAATTTGCATAACGATAATCATCCTTCCAGGTATCCTGCTTATTACACATCCATATTCCATTTATAGCAAACATTACCATTAGCATTGCATTTACATTTTTCACAGACCTACACTGAATGAAAGAATATTATATTATATGGCCTTACCGTACTCATCAGGGGTGGACAGTTGCCTCATCCCCCCCCCCCCCCCCCCCCCCCCCCCCGCTGCGTATAAAAAATGTCTTTTTAATTGTGAAATTTTCAAAAATTCCACCCAAAGTGTGCACCAGATCCTTCAATTTCAACTTTAAAACTGCAAAGGGATTTTTTGAGGGAACAAGCAAGCAAGGTATAGTAAAGCGACCGAACAGGGGAAGGGTGTTGGACAGGTGTATCCCCCCCCCCCCTTCCCAAAAGATTATATGTTCAAAGATGCTTGGAAGGAAGGTAATCTCCTTAATAGAAGGAGACGCAACTGTTTTCACTTCAAAGAACGAAAAGGAAACACTACAGACAGAAGTATCAGACTTAAAGTCAGATCAAGAAGAAACAGAATTAGCGAGTGGTGTTTTACTGCAGTTAGGCTATAGCAAAGAACAAGGACGTGACTATGTGCAAGTCAGAAGCCCAGACAGCAACATCTTGTAGCACGACACCATATTGTAGCAAGACATTTGTCTATAATAAATGCATCAGAAGGTTGCAAACGGTATGAACTATAATTTGTTTTGATCTAGAGCACTAAGCTATACAGCGCCTTTGTAATATTCGTTGCGGATATCTCAGTTTGAGATGTGATCCTAAACATTTTGTCAAGTATCAGTGTAAGTAGACCGTAATATTATTAATCAATCAATCAATCAATCAATCAATCAGTCAAGTAGGGTAGAACTCCTAAGATTCACAGAGTGCCCATCCTTAATTAAGTCCTCCTAGGTCTTCCTCTTGCATATCCAAGAAGAGTTTCCACAGGGCCACTGAGTGTACTATGAGCTTTGGATGCGGTTGAGCATTACCCAAAAGACTCTCCTCTGGGTCTTTTTTGAGCTGACCTTTGGAAGGTTTCTGTACAGCTCAGAGTTCCTCATTCTCGTTGCGATCTGGTTGATGCTCAGAGCCGTCCTCAACATTCTTGTGTAGCACCCATTCACCATCTGAGTTAGTCATTTTGTAAGGGTCTAGGTCTCTGACCCGTACAACAAAACAGACTGCACTGTTCCTGTGAAGAGACATATCCTTAAGTCCTTACAGAGGCCTGATTTCCATGCAGACTTCAGGCTGTGGCATGCTGCCCAGGCCTTCCCCACCCTATCCACAGCATCCCGTGTTCCTGATCTTTGCAGGAAATCCTCTACCAATTTGTCACTGGCATCCCACCGGCACTCACGATGCCCTCTGGCTCCAAGATGTTCTCCACCAGATATCCTTGCTCTCGTTTATTCGCATTCCTGCATTCATAGATACCTCCTCCACCTCCCGTGGTAACTCATCTGCCTCCTTTACTCTGTTTGTCACCAGAACTATGTCGTCAGCAAGCTGAAATATTCTTAGCCTTATATCTCACACTCCGAACCGGAGTTACAGCGAAGCCAGAGTCCTGGTGGTTCCTTAGTGCAAGGCATATAAATAGTCATGATGACAAAGAAGCATGGGGCTGATGCATCAGCTTGGAGTATACTCCAAACCAATGTCTCAAAGAGCTATGTCATCCCATCGGGTGTGATGTCCTTGGCTCTGGTATTTGTGTTGTTTTTTATAAGAGAGGGCATTCCGTAAGCCCGTAGAATCTTCATCAGGCAGTCAAAGGCCTTTCTGAAGTCAATGAACACCATGACAATGCAGAGTCTCTTCTCTCTGGCGCCCTCAGGAATCCTCCTGTAGAATGTGACTGGTGGTGGATTTTCCCTTTAATCTGAAGCCATTCTGGTTGTATCTGAGCTTTTTGTAAATCTCTTGGTCAGTACTGCTCAGAATCATCCTGTTGAGGGTCTTTGCAGGAGGTCACGTTTCTTTGGTACGGGGATGATGTAACTAATCCTCAATTGATCTGGGACAACACCATTCTCCAGTGCCTGATTACCGAATTTTGGTGATTCGGTAATCTGGTGTTCTGGGCCGTGGCAGGGGGTTGTCCTAGTAGGGCCTTAAAATGTTCCAGCCACTTCCCCTTCCTATCCGCATGGCCTATACCTTGGGTCTCACTTGAACTCCCTCTCTTCTCCCCCATGGTTTCCTTGATGATCATCCAGCTCTTCTTACTCTTACACATGCCTGTTATTCTCCCAACTCTTTTGATCTTCTCAATCAGCACCTCCTCCCTGGTCTCAGTGTAGCTGCCATAGAGTTCCCCTTCCTATTCTCAACACACTCTTTCACTACTCTGAAGGATCGGCATGGAAATCGTCCCCAGTAGCTCTCAGTTGTTCTCTGGCTGCACACACTTTGGAATCGTCAGAGTAGTCTCTCTCATCTTCTTCTTCCTCTCCAGCACCAGGGTCTCTCCTGATTCTGCTTCTGCAGTGATGAAGAATCCATACCTCCTTGTCGCACACTCACTACTTGCCTCCTACTCGCAGTCATCATTCCCTCTACACAAAACATTGAACCTGTACCTCAGCTCCACAATGTATTTCCCCTGCAGCTCCCCATCTTCCTTGAATGCTCCCCAATCATAGACAATTCTCCAGGGCTTAGCTTTGCTCTTTCTTAGGCTCTCCATGGCTCATAACAAGCCGAATGATCACTGCCCAATGGGCTGAAGTAATTGTAGGGCTCTGTGTCTTTGTCCAGAACGCTTTTCCTCCACTTCTGTGGACCAAAACTTCCTGGTGAAGATCCTACGGGCTTACGGAATCCTCAAGATAGTGGTCCTGATATCCCTGATATGCTCAAACACCAGAGCCAAGGTCATCTGGGAAGACAGAGTTCGTTGATATACTTGCTGGAGTACCCCGGGGTGATACATTAGCTCTATACATCTTTGTCATGCGTCTGGCACTCGATAACAACCACGGCTCTGGTTTCACTGTAACTCCGGCTCGGACTTGGGAGAAAAGATCGGGAACACACAGGAGGATGTTGTGGATAAGCTGAAGAAGGACTGGGCAGCATACCACAGCCTGAAGTCTGTATGGAAATCAGACCTGCGTAAAGACTTAAAGATATGTCTCTTCACAGCACAGTGGAGTTTGTTTTGTTGTACGGGTCAGAGACCGGGACCCTTACAAAAAGACTTCAGATAGTGGATAGGTGATACAGAAGAATGTTGAGGACGCTCTGAGCGTCAACCAGATTGCAACGAGAATGAGGAACTCGGAGCTTTACGGAAACCTTACAAATGTCAGGTCAGCTCAAAAGTGACCCAGAGGAGATTGAAGCTCTCAGGTCGTGCTCAAAGGCATCCATAGCTCACGGTCCACTCAGTGGCCCTGTATAAAACTTTTAAAATATATGTAAGAAGAGTAAGGCCCTAGGAGGACATATCGATTCAATAAGGATGGGCACTGGTCTCCGGGAGAGGGGAGGTATCACTGAACGCATGAATGACAAAGGAAATAACTTATCCATGGATCTTGTGAGTTCTACGCAACCTGATTGATGGAGTGATGACATTACAGATTACACTGATACGAAACGAACATTAAATGTTTTGTGTTTAGGAATACACATCTCAAATGGACATATCAGCAACGGATATTACAAAGGCGCAGTATATAATACCGCTCTAAGCAAAACCCACTATACATCATGTACCGTTTGCGATCTTTCTGAAGTTTTACGAATGCATTTTGCTACAACATGGTTTCGTGGTACAAGATGGCGTCGTCCGGGCTCCTGACCTGCACAATGTCATGTGCAACTGCAGTAGAAAACCACCATTTGGTCAATTTTGTTTGTTCTTCATCTGCCTCTAAGTCTGATACCTCTGTTTGTAGCGTTTCCTTTCCGTTCTTTGAAGTAAAAAGGGTAGCCCATCCTTTTTATGAAAATCACCTTCCTTCCAAGCAGCTTTTAAACCATATCATCGTGTGTGTGTGTGTGGGGGGGGGGGGTAACATCCGTCCCACCCCCTTCCCCTACTCTGTCGCGTTTGTTCCCCACATATTTCACACATTCTTATCCCCGCCCCTAGCAAAAAATCCTTTTGCACTTTTAAAGTTGAAATTGAAAGATCTAGCGCCCACTTTGGGTGGAATTTTTGGATTTTTTTCAATAAAAAGTAGGATTCGTACGAAGGAGAGAGGATGTAACTGCCCCCCCCCCCCCTCTTCCGCGGAGTTCGATACAGCCATGAACCGTTGAAATATTCTTTCATTCAGTCTCAATCTTTGAAAATTGCTAATGCAGTATGAATGCAAATTGATGTGTAATAATAAGGATGCATGAAAGGTTCATAACATGTTAGTCTATTTTGAAGTGTGGTATCAACACATCATGAATCGACTTATCTAGACTACAGTGAGGGCTGGAAATATAGACTAATAACATTTCTCGATTGATATGACATATGCTTGATTGCAAGATACCATAAATTGACATTTTATACAAGTGATTTCTTCTATACTGAATTTTTAATACAACGTACATAATCTCCTATGGAAACCGCTGACTATACCATGGGTTATTAGTTACTCATGAATTCATATCATAACATCACAGAATAAGGGCTGGAAATGAAGGCTAAACCTATGTTATACTTAATATGCATTAAATTGTGCTGGTATTACAGGCCAATTGATTTTGGAAATAATTGGTTTCAGCTTCTAGCTAATAGCTATGTTTCTAATAATCAAAGGAATGGCTTACTTCGAACTATCGGGTGATCGCGTCGGGCCGTGTCATCGCAAAACCCGACCTTTCGTGAAAACAGTCCCCTGTATTTTCGAAAGGTCGGGTAAATCGGATGTTAAAAGATTGATTTTTAGCTCTTGCGGTCATTGACATAAGACTAATATTTTACGCGAGCATTCGTGAAAAACCTACCTTCAAATGACGAAGTATCGGGGAAAAATTAATTTAAAACAATTTTCTCGTTAAGAATTCTAAATTGCAGTGATGAAACGATGATGAAGAGCAAATGCTATTGCCACTGAATCATTGCACATGCGTATACGAAACCTCTAAATCCATTTGAATCATTGATATTCATTCTTTTAGGTTCCAATCTGTCGAAATTTGACCTATCGATTTAAATGGAAAAAAATACCAGATCTCAGGCTGTTTGAAACGAATACGCTTGCATTATCAAACTATTGATATAGGCCAGCTACTTATCTCTTTCAATGCATTAACCGGCTTTCAAGGAAATGCCCCGAAAATGCCAAATATTTTTTTTTACAACCACTAATAATCGGGGGGGGGGGGGGGTAATCACATAAGATGATAAAACCTGGAAAGACTTACGCTAAATAATTTATCAAGTGTTACTGTTATCCCGAATGATATGATGTTATACATTTTGTACCCCCTTAAACAATCACGGATAGGCCCACGACCTTGGAATAATTAACTTTGAAAATCTGATCAACCCAAAACATTTATTTTTTTTCTCAATTATCTCCTTCACAAACTCTCAATTACTTCATCATCTCCCATCCTCTGCCCCCCCCCCTCTCTCTCTCGCCTGAATTAATTTTTCATCCCTTTCTTCCTGTATCTGTCTCTGTCTCTCCTTCCATCTCTTTTGAACACATCCCCTCCTCCATGCACCCTGGTTACTTCAGTTTCAACCCCCCATATTGATTTCATTGATATACAAATCTACCCAATAAGAGGGGCCTTTAGTATTTTTATAGTTGTGCATGGATACACGTATTACAATTATCATATTCTTATAAAAATTGCAACGATTTACATGATCAATATCAAACTACAATTGCAGTCAAAATTACATATGGATTTGCTATGTAATGATTATTTTTCTGCATGGTGATTACATATCTATAAGTTCATTCTGATAAAAGGGAAACTAGATCAGCCTTCAATCATCTTTTACAAGTAAAATAATATTATATTTCACATTAATCATAACAATTTTTCTAATCATATATTCTGTTTAGAACTTGCGACAAAATGAAAGTAGACTATAGAGCCTTACATCACTATCATTTACATGCTAGTAATTTGAATTACAATGTACCAAGGCCCAATTGAATCCTTTTCTACTTTGAAATAATACTTAGATATGTAAATGAATATTTAACAGAGCACTTGGTCAGATTTTGTGCACAACTCAGACAGAACGAGCTATTCTATATCCCTTTAGAAGCTAAGAATAAAATTCATTATAAGACAGTTGAAAACAGTGATTTTGTAACTTACATACCCATCAATCAACCCAAATTACAGTGTACATAATATTATATGAATTTGTAAAGAGGTGCAGCGCCACCTCTTGGCAGAAATACATAACATGAGTATAATACGTATCGCAAAGGCTGAATGTAAGCAGCGCGACAGAGAGAAACGAGAATATATACTCAACTTCATAGTTCACAAACCCACTGTCTCAAAGAGTAGTTTATTGAGAGTCATAGCAACTACTTACTACATGGTGTCAGGAGTGGTGGCGATGTTTGGAGCTGTTACGTGTTTATTCTGTGCTAGATTTGAGGCACCCTACGCGAGACTGTAGCTGTGGGACTGCCCTGTCAGAGGCAGAGAGAGTGAACGTGAGTACATCCGTAGCCTTAACTAATTAAGCCTGTCAATGTTCATCATAACGAGAAATAAATAATATCGGGACTGGATCTGGCCCGCATTAGAGCATCCATGAGACATATGAATTCATAGGAGATTGGAATTGGCACCAATGATTGTCGCTTGAAACAGTGAAATTGGAATTGATCTCTGCCTCTGGTTAACGTTACATACCCTGATTTTGAACAAGCAAATTACTGTTTAAGAGATCTAACAGTTAACAATAACAGATCCAGTGTCAAGTGGAACTAGAGTAAGCAAATATGGAAGCGCTAAAACCTCCCCAGCAGCTTGATTTGGAGACACAAATCCTCTCCTAGGTTTGGGCGCTCTGGAAGGAAGAATTGATGTTATATCTTGACCTTGCCATGGCTGACAAAGAAGATAAGACAAAAGTAAAGATGATGCTGTACCTTGTTGGCAGTAAAGGAAGAGAGCTTTATCAAACAAAGCCAGCAACCGAAACCTTGGAAGAGGTCAAGGCATTTGACAATCATTACAATCCTCCCCGTAACGAGACTGTGGTTCGGTTCAAATTCTTCACAAGGGATCAGCAAGCCGGAGAGACATTTGATACGTACTTGACAGCATTGAAACTGCTGGCTGCCAACTGCATTTTTTCTACGCTTGCAGATGGTTTACTAAGAGACCGCATTGTATGTGGAATTAGAGAGTCAAGTTTGAGAGAGAGGCTTTTGAGAGAAACGGCGTTGTCTTTGGAGGGGTGCATACAGATTTGCCGTGCATCCGAACTGACAAAGAGTAGAATGGGTGTATTAGATGGAGATGCAGTGCATGCAGTGGAGTCCTCTAACCAGCACTCCTCTCATAAGCAGTCAACAAAGCAGAAGCCTGGAGCCCGCAAATGTCGATACTGTGGGCAAGAGCATGAATTCATCAAGGAGCATGTGCATGGAGTTAGCAGAGAAGGAGAAGAGGAGGATCCAGACATCACTCTACATGTGATCACCCTTGAACCAGAAGAGATAAAAAGTATTCAAGAAAGGCCAAAGAAACGGATCTTTGCAAACATGATGGTCCGTGGGCATTCAGTGAGATTTCAGGTAGATTGTGGGGCAACCTGCAACGTGCTTCCTTCTTCATGCATTGACACAAGTACCATGTCGCTTCAGTCTGCCAAGGGATTGCTGTCAATGTACAATTATGAGTACAGTGCAACCAATGGGAAAGTGCACGGTAGAAGTTGTCAATCCCAAGAATCAAGAGATCCTTGATGTGGAGTTCATCATTGTGGATAATGGGAAGCTGACTCCTACACTTGGTAGTGAAACCAGTCAGTTGATGGGCTTAATCACCGTGCAACGTGAAAAAATCATGGAGGTGACTGACTTGCCATGGCTGAGCTCAGCGGAGCAACTAAGCCATGAGTATTCTGATGTGTTCGATGATAGAGTTGGGAAACTACCTGGCCAGTACAAGATAGAACTGGAACCAACAGTGAAACCTGTTGTGCATCCTCCGAGACGGGTGCCAGTTGCTACTGAAGAGAGACTGAAAGCAGAGCTAGTGAGGCTGGTAGAAACAGATGTTGTAGCTCCAGTCGATACTCCAACAGAATGGGTCTCCAGTCTGGTGTGCGTCAACAAACCTAGCAACAAATTGAGGGTTTGTCTAGACCCACAGGACCTGAACAAAGCAGTCAGAAGGAACCACTACCCAATGAAGATAATAGGAGACATCTTGCCAGATTTGTCTAGAGCAAAGATGCTTTCAGTAGTTGATGCAAAGAATGGTTTCTGGCACGTAGAACTTGAGGAGGACAGCTCGTACCTAACTACATTCAACATCCCGTTTGGGCGTTACAGATGGAAGAGGCTGATATTCGGTATTGCATCGGCACCAGAGGAATTTCAGCGTAGGCTAGATGAAGCGCTAGAAGGTCTGCAAGGAGTAAGAACAATAGCAGATGACATCCTGGTGTTGGGTGAGGGTGACACAATGACAGATGCAGAAGTAGACCATGACATCAAGCTGAGAGCTTTCATGGAACGATGCAGGGAGAAAAATCTGAAACTCAACAAACAGAAGTTGAAATTCAAAAGGAAAGAAGTGTCTTTCATGGGCCACCTGATAACTGAGGAAGGATTGAAACCAGACCCAGCAAAGGTAAAGGCGGTGAGAGACATGCAGAATCCAACAGATGTTGCTTGGGTACAACGCTTTCTCGGATTTGTAAATTAAGTGAGTAAGTTCCTCCCCAACCTGAGTGAGATGTGTGAACCTCTCAGATCACTAACCAAGAAAGATGTAGAATGGTGCTGGCCGGACGTGCATGATACTGCAGTCAAGAGCATCAAGGAGGCTGTGACGTCAGAACTAGTACTGAGGTACTTTGACAAGGACATAGGGCTCGTTCTGCAGGCATATGCTTCAGAAAAGGGCCTAGGAGCAGCCATCCTGCAGAAAGGTCAACCAATAGCGTATGCAAGTAGGGCGCTCACTGAGGCAGAGAGTCGCTATACACAAATAGAGAAGGAGTTGCTTGCAGTTACCTTTGGACTGGAAAGATTCCACCAATATACCTATGGTAGGAAGGCGACTGTTCAAAGTGATCACAAGCCATTGGAGATCATTGCAAAGAAAAACATGCATCAAGCTCCCAAAAGGCTTCAGAGACTCATCCTTCGCTTGCAAACTTATGCTGATATCATCTATCATCCGGGCAGATGTAGATGTACATTGCTGACACGCTAAACCGAGCGTATCTTCCAGTGTTGCAGGGTTGGATGGAAGACAGACAGAGATGGAGCAGGTCAACCTGGTGGATCACCTGCCAATTGAAAGGCCTCTGCTGGAAGAGTTAAAACAGTGCAGAGCAAAGGATGATGTGATGCAAGAGATACAGGCAATAGTAATGAATGGATGGCCAATGAGGCAACAGGATCTTCCATCTGGTGTCATACCCTATTTTCACATAAGGGATGAGTTAAGCATCGCCAGTGGTCTAATCTTCAGAGGTGAAAGGGTAATGATACCAAAGAGCACGAGAAAAGGCACGATAGAACGACTACATGCATCACATCTAGGAGAAAGCAGTTGTCTAGAGAGAGCACGAGAATGCCTCTATTGGCCCAATATGAACAGTGAAGTGAAGAAGTACATACCAATATGTGATGTATGTAGAGCCATGGGAACCAGACAGCAGAAGGAGCCGCTAAAGCAGCATGAGATACCGGAGAGACCATGGGCTAAACTTGGTGCTGATCTGTTTGTCCTCGACACACGTGACTACCTTGTTATAACAGATTACTACTCCAACTTCGTTGGATTATCTGACAACTACAACGTAATCTGGTGTGATACACAAAATGAAAGCCCAATTTGCCAGACATGAAATTCCAGAGGAAGTTGTGGCAGATAACGGCCGACAATTCACTTCTGATGAATTTGCCAAGTTTGGAGCCGAGTGGGAATTCAAGCACACAACAACATCTCCACTTTATCCTCAGGCAAATGGGAAAGTGAAAAAATGCTGTGAAGACTGCCAAGTCACTACTCAAGAAGGCCAAGGAAGGACACAATGCCCCATATCTGAGTTTGTTGGCATTCAGAAACACGCCAACACCAGCAAGTGACCAGGATTCTCCTCTAGTCCAGTGCAACGTTTAATGAATAGAAGAACCCGCACTACCCTACCTACGACTGCAAAGTTGCTTGAACCTGCAGTTCTCACTGGTGTGAAAGAACAGATGGAGAAGACCAAGGAGAAACATGCTCATCACTACAATCGCTCAGTCAAAGAACTGCCTTCATTGAAACCAGGAGATGTAGTTCGCATCCAACCGCACAATAGGCAAAGAGAGTGGCGCAGAGCGAAGGTCCTTCGTATGGCACCAGAGCCACACTCATATGTGGTGATGACAGAGGATGGAGCTACATATCGTAGAAATCGCAGACATCTGCGAAAAGTGTGTAAAACCTGGAGTCGTCGTGAACCAAACGATGGAGTGATGATCGAACCTAATAAGCAAACAAACCCAGATGATGAGTGTGATGACCGATCTGCAACACAAGAGAGGCAGGAAGTAAAGACAAGATGTGGTCGCACTATCCACCCACCTGCCTTTCTCCGAGACTTTGTGAAGTAAGAATTCAATGTGAAATACGAACTAAGGAACTGATTATGCTGGACAGGACGATTCAAGTGTGTTATTGAACTTTTAATAGATACGAACTGATGGACGTTTATTGTTAGGACATTCGTCGAAATACTGACTGTTCAACACTACTACAGTGAAAGTGGACTGTTATCGTTATTTTGTTGCATTTCTTTTATGTTTGTATGTATTTTATTCGTAGTTAACTGTTTAATACATGTATGAAAAAAACTGATGCCTTGTTACATTGAAATCCCTTACAGGCATCTGAAATATTTGCCACTATGTAAAGTCTTGATTATTTGCTTATCAAGTTTCACCAATATTCAGTTTTGACTTGGATCCAGTAAACTTCCAGTTTACACTGACACAATTAAACCCCAAAGTAAAATTCTCAAAAAGAATCTGGCCTGTTGTACATTTATATATATATAAAAAAGTGTTCCGTTCATGATCTACCTTGTTTTAAAAAAAATGAAGGGAAAAGAAGGGAAAAAGGTGCAGCGCCACCTCTTGTCAGAAATACATAACATGAGTATAAAACGTATCGCAAAGGCTGAATGTAAGCAGCGCGACAGAGAGAAACGAGAATATATACTCAACTTCATAGTTTACAAACCAACTGTCTCAAAGAGTAGTTTATTGAGAGTCATAGCAACTACTTACTACAGAATTTTCAAATCCTATAATGAAAGAATAATCTGCTGTAAGAGTTTCAAATAATACACACACACCTATTCGGGGGGGGGGGGGGTGAACCAGTTTCTAAAAATAAATACAATCATTTGTTTTGTAACTTTGTCCAGTGACATTGTATAACATTGTGATGATAATCCAAAATTGTGGAATGTATATCAACAAATTTGAATTGAATTGTGGAGCAATTAGTCATGTTATACGAAATGGCGACATTTATTAGAAAGCCCTCTCAGATAACACATCTTCATTTAGTTCAGGATTCATGTTACTCTACACCCAAATGAATCTAATTCCATACAGATTAAAACTAAATTAAGGTTTGGGTAGTAGGCATATCTTTATGCAGCCCCCTCCCCCTGAAAATCTTCAACCTTTTTTACTCAAAATTTTCCCAAAATTCTACCCAAAGTGTGCACTATATCATTCAATTTGCAATCTCACCCACTTGGTTACTGATCACTCCCTTCCTTGCTTGTTCCTTCAAACAATTACATGATCTTGCACCCAACCTTCAACCCCAAGAAATTACCTATGTAACTTCTGTAACATGGTGGGTTACGATATATATTGAAGGATCTGGTGCAAATATTTGGTGGAATTTTGGAAAATTTTCAGTAAAAAAACATGCAAGTCTAAACATTGCTGAGTTGGGCTACTGCTCCCCTTGCCCCCCTGCTGCACACAGGGCCATGGCACGTCACTGGGTGAGAGACAGATCTCCAAAGGGGTCCAATTCACTGAAGAGATGAAGCTAAATTCTTTCAGTCTGTTAATGGAAACAAGATAAGATTGAAAGTCGACCTGAATTGTGGCAAATACAAAGTACATGTACAAAGTATGAACAGTAGGAACACTACTAGTAATTTTTTAACTTTGCAGACAAAGCTTTACAAATCAGTTTAGTTCATTTTATTTCTCATTCTCAAAATACAATTGATATTCATACAATAGAAACACATACGAATACACACATTGTACAATTCATGTCTCAGCTTAAAATTTGATGATAAAAGAAACACAAAACTTGTAAATGATGTCAGAAGAAATCAGAAAACAAAACATAGCTTCTGCTTATACAGCAAAACTGAACAAGTAAAACTTAAGTATTAGGCTTTTAATAACTAACATTCCCTTAAAATCTTAATGCAAACGAAGAAATAAATATCTTAATGCAAGTGTATTTTTGTGAGCAAGATATTTTGGTCCTGATGCCTATTCAAGGAAGAAAAATATTCATCAAGCTTGATTGATAACATTTGCAAAGAAACAAAAAAGAAACCAGGTCCACGGAAGATGATTACTCCCCCAAGCCTTATTTCCAAGTTGAGGCAGTTATGAACTGAAATGTTACTCAGAAATTCCAGAGTGAGTGTATTTGCAACCAAGGCCAATGGCCTTGTAAAAATGCTAAACCCTTGCTGAAATTCGACATGTTGATCATGTTGATAGCAAGCTGACCAAATTCATGCAAGATTCACTTACCTTCCATAACTGTAGTTGTAACTAATTCATTCCTTGCAGAAATTTTCTTCATTCTCAGTCAACAAGCAATCATCCGGCCCTACAGCTCCAATATTATTGATGTGGCTGCAGACATAAATGCAGCCTCAGGTTTCAACCGAGGTATCTGATGAACAAAGTCAAAACAGATGAATGAATGGGGTGCTCAGAGCTACCTCTCAACAAAGAATTTTTTAAAGTCTATAGTCTGTATGTACAATCAGGGAGTAGAAGCATGATTAACTCTTTGCAAGTTTCTGTCAACTATTGGCACAATCGTACAATTAGATTTAACAATCATAATAATTAATTGTCTCCTTTACCATTCTACCAGAAGAAATAAAACCCAGCTAGTGTGCTTAAGTGATATCTCAAAAATAATGACCTGCATCAATACTGCTCTAAGGAAAGCAGAGTTAAAGAACAATTGTCATTATTATCCCCTCAGAATTAATTCAGCAGGCAAAGAGTTAAATCATACCCCCTTTCATCATGCTTGCTTATCAGTCTTCGGAATCTGAGCTAAACTGTAAGTTACATACAGTCATAGATGCCCCTCAAAAGGTCGCCACTATACTTTCCACCAATTTAAGGCCCTGCCGCGCCGCGTCGCGGCGCAGCCTACCTTGCTTCACACAGCTACATCATGTAACTACGATAACCGATTCGTCAACCCCCCATCACACTACAGCAGTGGGATATAGGTTCAATCTCATATCACTATAACCTGAATTGCATTTCATTTATAATCATCGGCAATCCGCCCGAAAGTCTGGGCAAGATGTTGCGTGGTGACAGGGTGCTTAGCACAATGCAGCGGTAACATGAACTGCCGAGGGGCTGGAAACATAGCCTACGGGAACATGTGACCTTGGAAACATCATTTTTCCATAATAGAGATAAAGATGAAGAGAATGATGTGATGTTTGGCAGAAAATATATTATTGGTAGTGCATAAAAAAGAAAATAAAACTTGACATCGATTTTTGAAAATGTTTGAAACAGGAAATCTCCATATTTAATGATATGCAAATTTTATGGCCTAATTTGCATATGAGAATGATAATATAAATGGCTAAAATTTTGCATGCTGATTGCTAATGAGATGAAGGCTATATGATAGAAAGTTCAACGAAATTGAGCCTATTTTGCCTGAGATAGAGCTCATCTAAAATCTTTAAAAATAGCATACCTCAAGAAAAGGGTCAAAATTTGAAAAACGTGGATTTTTGACATTGATTTAAAGAATGGCTTTAAAAACATAATCCAAATGAATTTATTCCTGGAAACATTCGTTTTAATGACAGTAGAGATACTAACGAACAAAATGATACCCAAGACGGAGGGTCAGAGGGGGCGGGGTGGGGGGGGGGGGTGTGCACGTTAGCCCCTCTGTCCCACGGACTATAATGTCATTAATAAATATTACAAAAACCAGAATACTTCCGTAGGGGATCCCTGACTCAATTTTTTTCAGAGCAAAACATAATTCCATTCAATTTTGTAACTTGTGTCCTCTTGCTGAAATAATTTGTAAACCATTATAAACTATTCTCCTCAAAGCCATACCACTTTAATTTATGAATAAGCAAAGAGTGGTCGACTGTGTCGTTTTAAGTCTAATGCTATGAACGCAGTCACACACCCATTGTCCATACTATCAACAAGATCTTCAGTTGAATTCAAAAGACCTGTGGCTGTTGAATAACTTTTACGAAAACCCTACTGATTATCAAATAACAAAGAATGAGAATCAAGGTACCTCATTACTTGGTCATGCACGATTCACTCGATGATCTTGGATAATACCGAAAGGATAATTGGAAGATAATTAGCAACATCAGATTTGTCCCCACTTTTGAAAACTGGTAAAACTATTGCATCCTTCCATTCATGTGGAATAACACCATTGGATAATGATAGATTGATAATGTAAACTAAGGGTGAAACCATGAAGGGACATGCCATTTTAAGTATTTAAGCAGAAATTCCATCCAATCCGGTGGCCTTATTCACAGGGATATTCTTGAGAACCTTGTGAACGTCGTCGTTCGAAACTTCAACAAATTCGAATGTTGAATTAGTTTATTTGCCAAAAATGACATAAAATCTCCACTCCACTTGCTACACTTACAAAATGATTGTTGAAAGCATTTGCAATGCCTTTCTCATCATCGATCAATTCATTACAAAGTGTAATGGCATTAGGCGTGATGCCCTGTTTACTGGGTACAATACAACGTAAAGCTTTCCAAGTTGCTGCACTGTTACCTCTATTTTCTCATGAATATACGTTCCTTTGATATTTGTCATAACCAAAGTTATTTCATTTCTCAATTTCTTGTAAGTTTCCCAGTCCTCATTAAGCCCAGTAAGTTTTGCTCTCCTTTCTGCTTATCCCGTTCTCTTATCATTTCCTTTATCTCCTTTGTAATCTAGGGGACATTCATTTCTTTGACTCTTTGAGTTTTCAGTGGAGCATTTTTGTCAACAATATTCATAAATGCGCTTTTCCAATTGAAATACGACTTCTCAACATCTCTTTCATCATAAACTCGAGCCCAAGACTCATTAGACAAGTCATTATGAAAGGCTTCCGCATTAATTTGATTTATATCACGTGATTGAATACATTTATGCCCAATGGTTTTTTGTCTCACATTGCCCCAAGAACCAACCACCATATAATGATCACTCAAGCCTATCTATATCACATCAGTATAGGTTACTTTATTTTCATTAGATGTCAATGATAAATCGATGGTACTCATACTGTAGTTAGTTATTCTAGTGGGTTTGCAAATTAGTTGATACAAATGGTATCTTTCAGCTAAGGATAACAGACGATTTGTATAAGAACTTCGTGTCCTGCTGGATACGTCACAATTGAGGTCACCTAGTAAAATTACATCAAAATCCGTCATCTCAATGTCTTGAAATATATCATTTTCATCAAATGTAGATAACTGAGAATTGGGGGGTCTGTACCATATACACATTAAAAAAGGCTTCCTGTTTATAAAGATCAGTTTGTAATAAAATGATTTCTAACATGTCTAAGTCGTCAGTACCATGACTGCCGAGATCTTGCCCGATTTTAAATGCAAGATTATTTCTTACATATGCTAGGACTCCTCCCCCTTGTCTGTTTCGATCCTTACGAATAACAGTGTACCCTTCAATATCAACACATGTATCGGGGACATAGGTATCAAGCATTGTTTCACTAAATGACAATATATCAAGCTGGCTGTTGATAAACATACTCCTCAATTCATCAATACATTTAAGAAGAGAGCAAACGTTCAAGTGAATAAAATGTATTCCACATATTGATTTGATAGAGTTTTGTATCTCATCAAAGTTCATGTGTGCATATTATTTTGTTTAATTTTCAGTAAATTAAGTTTGGTCTAAACGTTGACTATCTTTAAATTCATTGACAATAGATTTCTCATCAGTCTCAGGGTTGAACGGAAGTTTGCAAATACACATTTCTCACAAATCCAATCACATGATTTACGAAACACATCTTCACCGTCGGTAGTACACTTCAAGTGACACCAAGAACAGCAAGAGACACATAATAGTGCATTTTGGTTATTTCGAACTGACTTGAGACATAAAATACACGGATATCGTACAGCCATTGTTCAGATATGTACAATCTTTAATTGTGCATAAATAACATGATTTTGCGAGTCTTCCAGGCGCTCCAGGTCACTTCATGACGAATGGGCAGCTTGATGTCACTCTTCGTTAGTGCTGTAATCCTACCATCCTGGCTCCCGGGGTCCTTTTCACGTTCACATGTTTCTGTGCCTTGTACATGAATTCCTGACGATATCCTGTGAGCGACTCGTAGATATAGTACCTCCTCTCCTTAAGTTTCATTTCAACCTTGTAGACAGATTGTCGCACATTGTATCTCGGGAACTTCACAATGATCCCCCTTGGTTTCGCTTTTGTCGGCCCGTTTGCATTGTCACTGGCTCGGTGCCTGCGAGGCAGTCGGTGGCTTCGATCGATGTCGGATTTCGTGATTTCGATGCCCAGCTCTTTTTTTCACAAAATCGCAAAAAAGCTGGTTTGTGTCTTCTCGTTTGTAATCACGAAGGCCGTAGATTCTGAAGCAATTTCTACAGCTCTATTGCTTAAGTTCATCATTTTCTTATTTTGCTAGTTTCAGTTGATGCTTTAAGTCTCTAACTTGAGATGAAAGAGTATTGACTTCTCTTGTCGATGTTTCGAAGTCTAGCAGGAGTGCCTTGTATGCTCGCTGAGTGATTTCTTCGGTCAGCGATTATTTGATGGCATTGGCCAGAGCTGTCTGGCACAAGAGCCTCCTTGATTTTTTCTTCCAAGACGAAATAAAAATTAAAGTTTTTCTCACATTTCTCCGCTCTATGATCTCTATTCTCTGCTGCAGTGTGAATGGGGTTCGTACTATGTAATTGTCGATCAGGTCCTTTATCGTGCTCGATGGACCCCTCTTTTGAGATATTCGTCCGTCAAAGTTTTTGCGGTCTGGTTTGGTGCCTCTGGGGCTAAACCTGACAGGTATGGTCAGACTGAAAACCTTTGGCATGTTTGGTGGCTGATGTAGATGATCTCAGTAAGATAAAGTTTGAAATCAATGAAATGGACAACCGTTTTGGGATAGGCTTTCAAACTCAGCGTTTGTGATTGAAAGTTGATTCATGCAAATAAATCCAATCTCAATTATAGATATGCTTTTCAAGTATAAATTCGCTTAAAATCCTTTTGTTTTCAAGATCCTCTTATATACACCATACACAGGTCGTTTAACATATGCACCTACCAACTTTTGTTTTAAAAAAGTGTATGTAAAACATATGGGTATTAGAAAACAACAACTGTTGATAGAGTGCATATAGTTCCTTTTTTTTGGGGGGGGGGTACTTTCTGCCGTTAATAGGGAAAGTAATTCATCTGCTTATTGGAAACAGGGCAGTAACCTCCTCATTTTTTTTATTTATTTTTTTTTTTTATAGATAATTGA
>CM057159.1:675348-709287 GCA_029962745.1 Echinometra lucunter
CTGTATACTTGTGTGGTAATTTCAAGGGGTGCTGTGGTATTCAAATGTCCTGTGGTAATTCTCTGTGGTACCTGTCTTTACCACACAAAATACCACAGGAATATCTGTTACCACAGGTTTACCAACGTACACCTGTGGTACTTTGCTGTATACTTGTGTGGTAATTTCAAGTGGTGGCTGTGGTATTCAAATGTCCTGTGGTAATTCTCTGTGGTACCTGTCTTTACCACACATAATGCCACAGGAATATCTGTTATCAGAGGTTTACCACATGTGCACCTGTGGTACTTTGCTTTATACTTGTGTGGTAATGTTAAGTGGTGGCTGTGGTATTCAAATATCCTGTGGTAATTCTCTGTGGTACCTGTCTCTACAACACAAAATACCACAGGAATAAAGTTTACCACAGGTACACCTGTGGTACTTTGCTGTATACTTGTGGTAATGTCAAGTGGTGGCTGTGGTATTCAAATGTCCTGTGGTACCTGTCTTTACCACACAAAATACCACAGGAATATGTTACCACAGGTACACCTGTGGTAATTTATCGTATACTTGTGTGGTAATGTCAAGTGGTGGCTGTGGTATACTTGTGGTCCTGTTGTACTCCTGTGGTACATCCTAAATACACATGATATATGTTACCACACCACGTAAACTGTCAACTGTTTAGTATTCCTGTGGTACCGTTAACGCCTGGAATACCACAGGAATATCTCTTACCACAGGTAAACCTGTGGTACTCTATCATATATTTGTGTGGTAATGTAAGCAGATGGTTGCTTGTGGTCCTATTCTGTTCTGTGGTACAGGGGCGGTGCCAGGGTATTTTGATAGGGCCCGGGGATAGGGCTGGCCCTTTAAATGTAGGCACATTGTATACATGTGGTGTTCTGTGGTATTGAGCGAATCAAACAATAATTAAAAAAAAAAAAAAAGTTATTGGTGGATGTTCATACAGGCCACCCCAACCTGAATATATGAGGGGGGGGGGGAGATATACAAGGACCTATATAGGCCTAATAATATACACCCCTTCCCCCAGGAAAAAGAAGCCTAAATTGTATGCCATCAAATTTTGGATATATCCAACAACAACAAAAAAAAAAAACAAAAACAAAAACAAAAACAAACAACCCCACCCCCCAAAAAATGAATAAATAAAGTTGTAATCCTACCCTGTTTTGTGAGTGCCCGGTGTCCCCCACCCCCGTGGTAATTCCTGTGGTATTTTGTGTGGTATATAGACATGTACCACAGGAATTACCACAGGACGTTTAACCTCCCATCTCCCTGGTAACCCCCCCCCCCCCCCACACACACACACACACAACACACACACACCCTCACACACACACACAAACACACACACACACACACACAATTGAGAGATAGAGGTAGATATGGACCCCCCTTGGTACTTTTTGAAATTATTACATATTTTTATTTCTTTTTATTTCTTTATTCATTTATTTATTAATTAATTTATTTTTTATTTTTTTTTTATTTTTTTTTTTATTTTTGCTACATACAATGGTCCAATTTTCCTATCAGATTTTATCGGAATTGTAATAAAATTCCGTTCATCTAAAACGAAATTATTATCCAACAGTTACGGTTATGACTTACATGTAAATAATGTAGAAACTTATTCAAGACTTGTGATTGGTCGGCGAGAGCGAGCTCTCGCGATCGCTAGCAAAATTGGAAATGCGATAGTACCGGCAAAATTGTTAACGGTAGTTCGTGCGAGAGATTTCGAAGCAGGAAGGAGAGTAGGACAAATTTCCAGATTTTCAGGAAAATAGGATGGTAAGAATTTTTTGCATATTAATAGTTTGCATCTTAGTCTGTAATCGTTTCTAATGAGCTGATAAAGAGAACGTAATGAAAATATGATGCAGTATATTGATAGCTTAGTTGCATGATTCGCCGCAATGACAATTTGTTCTGCGCCCGTCTGCAGGGTATGCGCTAGCTCCTTCGTCCTCGCCGGCTCCCGGGAGCTCTCCGGCCATGCTGGCGTAGGCGTCGGCGTAGCTTAGTGCTCTCTGCATTTGGCCGTTACGTGTGGCAGTCGCAATTTACGTTGTATGTGAATCTGTGACCATGATTTGTGTGCTAATCGTTTTGCCCGGCTGCGGCCGGTAATTCCTCGCTTTGAAATTCCAGCAAATGGCAGTGGACACTTACTGTAGTCTGTACTACAATTCAAGTACAAATGCCCACTGCCATTTCTGGGAAATTTCACTCGACTACAGTCTGTAGTCGAAGTGAATAAATTAATTCCATCTATCTAGATCTAGGCCTTAACCTAAAACCTGACAAGTGAATGATGACAGTGATGAATAAACAAGTTACAATACTATCATGACTATAGGAGTCTAGTCTAGCCTAACGTTAGATCCGTTGCTGTTAGATAGAATGATGTAGAGAGACCATGAGAGAGAGAGAGAAGATCTAATGTTAGACTCTAGGACCCTGAAAAGGAAATTATCAAGGCATTATGAAAGTGGATGGTAAATATCCAATGTTTTTTCTTATAATTTTGGACAATGTATCTAATATCTATCATGACTGAAAAGTGAAAATAAACCCTTAATAATAATATGGTGCCTTTTAGGGATATGGTTCCGGTTGCATAAAACTGTGATGCAGCGGCAGCACATCATGTGAATGGTGATGAGTGGATCCCCCCCCCCCTCCCCCATTATCTAGCAGAGAATAGATGCCGCAGAACTTGATGATTGATCTTGTCTTTTCTCTTCTTTCTTTTCCAGCCAAAACAACAAGGTGGCACGATAACGAACTCAAGATGATCATGACTGAGGCGATGGTGAGGGAGTTTCCCATTTTAAGAATGCGGGTGCTGCTGTGAGTATGCTTTGATTGAAGAATAGGAAGAAAATGATCTGTAAATGTATGTACCAAAGAACATGACAGCTATTCGTAGGTCTGTGTGCATGGAATGTAAGATAGATTATTTACCAATATTATCCGATTAATCTTGAATGTAATATGCTCAAAACATAGCTTATAAATGTATTTTCGGGACATATATATGCAAACTTTGCCAGTCAAAAGTACATGTACTCATAACTCACAAAATCTTATGCTTTCAATTTACTTTCCAATTCCAGATGATATTTCTTTTTTTTTTTCTCGATTCTACAAATCAGGCTATATGGCTCTTACCTTGGGGGTATCATGTCACAACACTAGACGGCTTCCTCCTAGACACCGGACTTTGCAACAACAGAGAGTTTCCATCGAAGGAAAAGATGTCATGCATTGGTTCACTTGTATAGTCCTCACCTTCTGGATGTGAACTTTCCAATGGTAATTAAGTAGCTTGAGTTTTTACATTAATAAATGTGAATCTTTGATAATCCTGTCCTGTACTTCTTGGAAATGGATTCTCCTATGGACTTGGTTTGAGACATTTTGCTGTAGGGCCCTCTCATCCCTATTTGAAGAAACTAGTCATGGACTATCTTTTTTGAAAATTATTTTAAATTTATTTGCTTTTTCAGAATTAATAACTAATTTTTTCTTTTAATTTTGTAAGATTTTATCATGAACACATCATTTAGCCTTAGTGGAAGTTAAATATTCTGAACATAATAAAGTAATGGAAAGGCATGTACTATGGCATGTAGGATGTAATGCTTTTTGCTCTGAAACTCACTGTTTCTGGCTCAAAATCATGATTTTTTTTTTCTTTATTAGTAATCCCTCTAGTTAACCAATCTTGCCTTGATTTGATTTCATCATACATACAGGTCGGTACTAAATCCCAATGCACATGGATCAAGCCACCAACTCAGAGCCTCTTGTTACGACTATGGAAAAACATCTAGAAGTTTATCCCTTTGTAGCAGCTTTTAGTTTTGTAAAGGACTAAAAACTTGTCCCAAACAGAGGTATTGAATACTATTTCCTGAGTAACCATTAACATTTGACTCAGTGTGATATTTTCCCAAAACACTAAAATCACCATCAGGGGAAATTATTTCCAGGCTATATTATTATTATTATTATTATTATTATTATTATTATTATTATTATCATCATATTTTCATTTGAGTTTTTCTCCATGTAGGAAAATTTGTCTGATTGTGTTTCCATAATTCATCTGCATATTTTGTGTTTGATTCTTCTTACAATAACCCTTACTGAACTGGGGGCGGGGGCTTGGAGGCCTCCCTAGACGTTTTGCGCGATATGTCTGCAATGTGAAAAGTTATCACTGCAATGTTTCGTCACTTTTTCCTTCAAGTCTCCCGCATCCTTTAAGACAATTTTCGCAATGTTTGGATAAGCGGTTCCGAAGTTACGCAATAATGTACATGCACGTCAAACGAAAAAAATTGCTCAAAACGTGATTTCTTGTACAAGTTCAATACAAATTGTGTTTTCAGCCCAAAATCATAAATGTATGAATATTTTTGCTATTACTTATTCAGACTGATTCATTTTATGCTATTTATGATTGCAACAGTGTTACTGACAAATTCCATCCAAAAAAACCCCAAAAGGTAAAAAAAACAAAGAAATACATAAGAAATTGAAAAAAATATATAAGGAACAAGTTTTGAGAATGTAAATTTTTGGTGGTATATTTGGTGAAAACACCACAGAGTATCTGGACCAAATATTAGCATATTAGGAGCTTTATTTAGGGCCTTAGAGCAAAAAATCTGATTTTTATGGATAAATCATGCATAAATTAGAATAATTAATGAAACCACATCATTTTGAAAAAAATAATACCATTTTATAGAGTACGTGTTGGGCGACATGCGTGCCGATTTTCGTTGTGCGGTCAATGACCTAGATCATGGGGGGCCTGGTAGCCCCCCCCCCCCCCCAGTCAGAGAGGGGCTCAAAATAGTCCAGTTCAGTAGGGGGTTAAAGGTTTCACATTATAATGCTTTTGATGCCAGGTGACAGCTTATGGTTATTATGCAATCTGATGATTAAGCCATTAGGGAGGAATTGTATTTAGGAGCTTTGAAAGGTAGTCTTAACCATTTGCAGAATCGCAGAAAATCCATCCAACTTGGCCTGAGTTTATGATATGACCTTCTGAATTTCTGATACTGATAATCATAAGGCAAATGGAGCTATTTTTACTAATGGTCAAATTATATTTCAGATCCTCTCTTCCATTTTTCTTGAGACAAATATTCAACATATCAATTTTGTTATTAGAAAAAAATATCCATTTGTCCAAAAGAATTGTATGGTTGGAAGTAATTGCCTTTGCGATTCTTTTACTGTCAGATTTGAGGATGCAAAACATTGAGACCAGCTTTAACAAGGTACATGTAATGCTTCCCAATTGTCCATGTTGTACTATGTTGTCTGTGATAAACATAAGCAGTAATAACTTTCCCCTGTTCAAAATTGTTATATTGCATACAGTGGAAACTACTAGACCTGGGGGTGTAACATAAAACATACAATCAATCTTACGATTGATATCAATCGTAAGTCTATGGCAAACCATGTACTAAAGAGATACAATTGATTGTAAGATTGATTATATCTGTTTAAATGTTACACCCCCCAGGTGTCCAATCCAATACATGTATAATCCAATTTTTGTTTGTCAGCCACCGCGGTGGAGCGATACTAAGGAAACGCCGCAACAGTAATGATGTCTGTCCTTCTGCACTTGATGCATATGAAACTTAAATAACTTTACCCAGTTTTAACCAGTTGATGGTATGTTCAATTGAGATCTTAGTATTATTTGGGGGATAAAGATCAGGTAAATAGGTTCAATTTTGAAATTTACTTTCAAGTCTCTACAGGCGGGTTAGTAACTTTTAAACTTCACACCACAAGTCAGTTTATAATCAAACTTGTTTGGTATATATGCGGACATGGAACTCCATGTTGCGGGTCTAGTTTCAAATGTCGTTCGGTATTTTCCTTAAAAGGTAATTGCACATGAACGTGGCAATATGCATTAAGGCTACTGCCGTGTTTAAAACGGGTTTCTTTTTTTTTTTCAAAGTTCACTGTTTTTATACAGTGATTTTACAGTACTTTCCATAACTTTCTGTCATTATCAAATGTAAATAGTACATACATGTGTATTCTGCTGTTTCTTTATGTTTATAATATATTGTTTTTCACATGTCAGCTGCTAACAGTATTCAGAACTTGTCAGTACTTCTGCCAGTATCACTTGTAAATGCATTTTATTGTTATCAATTAAAGCTGTTCAAAGCTGTAGCATATTGTGGAAATCTTAAATATACATGTATGTCCAGATAGATCAGCTATCACAACTGTTCACCATGCAGTTACCACTTACTATTACCACAAATATGTACAACCATGTACCTTGCATTAATAGCTGGATTATGAATTGTTTTCATTTAATTAGACAATATATTTTGCAAAAAGGTTTCAAAAATCGACAGGGGAGGGGGCAGACTTTTGACCAAATCAAGTTTCATTTATGCAAGGTTGTGTGGGTGAGCCGCATACCTGCCAACTCTCCCTATTTAGTAGGGACAATCCCGATTTTTGGTAAAAGAAAGAGCCACTTCTACCATGTGTCCCTCTTTTTGCAAAAACCTGTCTGTAGTCATGTATAGGAAATTCAGAAATTTCCCTATTTTAGCCTCTGCCTTGTCATTTGTCCCTTTTCTTGGGTTTCAGGGTTGACAGGTCTGCAGCCGTGGTATGTGGTATTTCTCTATTACCATGGTATAAAATTTGTATTAAGTCTGTGGTAATCTGTGTGCTAACTACTGTATGGTAAATCTGGTAAAAGTATGTGGTAACTGGCATGGGTAATTCTGTGTGGTAACTGGCGTGTGGTAATTGTGTGTGGTTACTGGCATGTGGTAATTGTGTGTGGTAACTGGCGTGTGGTAATTCTGTGTGGTAACTGGCGTGTGGTAATTCTGTGTGGTAACTGGTGTGCGGTAACTGGCGTGTGGTAATTCTGTGTGGTAACTGGCGTGTGGTAATTCTGTGTGGTAACTGGCGTGTGGTAATTCTGTGTGGTAACTGGCGTGTGGTAATTCTGTGTGGTAACTGGTGTGTGGTAAACTGTGTGGTAATTCTGTGTGGTAACTGGCGTGTGGTAATTCTGTGTGGTAACTGGCGTGTGGTAATTCTGTGTGGTAACTGGCGTGTGGTAATTCTGTGTGGTAACTGGCGTGTGGTAGTTCTGTGGTAATTTGTATTCGTGTGGTAAATTGGGACATTTACCACAGGACATTTCCTGTGGTAATCGTGTGGTACAGTCCTGTGGTAATCGTGTGGTACAGTCCTGTGGTAATCGTGTGGTATTACCACAGGAAATTTTTGTAAGGGATAAATCACATCAGCAAAGCAATGTAAAAAGGTTGTACATGTATAACAATAATAACTCAAGGGTCTCGCTCAAGTAGTACAATGGCAATGTAAACAAAGTTATGGGTTACATGCACGTACTTGACTTACGAAAATAAATCTCATCAGCAAAGCAATGTAAAAAGGTTGTACATGTATAACAATAATTGACTCTGTAGAGGGATGCAGGAAATATAATACAGATACTGTACATTAGTGTAGCTGACATGGGAGTACATGAGACAATACATTACTTAACAAATTACAATAAAAGGAGAAAACAAGAAATGTTTATGATTGAGATAGACACATCGGGGCACTAAACATGCTAAAGCTCCTTGATCAGTCTAACATTGTATGAACCTATCATGCATCCGTATTATTGCACATCCATTTGCATTCATACTGCATTAGCAATTTTCAAAGATTGAGACTGAATGAAAGAATATTTCAACAGTTCATGGCTGTACTGAACTCCGAGGAGGAAGGGGGGGGGGGAATTACATCCTCTCTCCTTCGTACGATTCCTGCTTTTTATTGAAGAAATCCAAAAATTCCACCCAAAGTGTGCGCTTGATCTTTAAATTTCAACTTTAAAAGTGCAAAAAGATTTTTTGCTAGGGGCGGGGATAAGAATGTGTGAAATATGTGGGGAAACAAACGCGACAGAGTAGGGGAAGGGGATGGGACGGATGTACCCCCCCCCCCCCCCCATCACACACAACACACAAGATGATATGGTTCAAAAGCTGCTTGGAAGGAAGGTGATTTTCATAAAAGGATGGGCTACCCTTTTTACTTCAAAGAACGGAAAGGAAACACTACAAACAGAGGTATCAGACTTTATAGGCAGATGAAGAAGAAACAGAATTGACCAACTGGTGTTTTTCTACTGCAGTTGTAGGAAGAAACAAGGACATGACAGTGTGCAGGTCAGGAGCCCAGACGACGACATCTTGTTACCACGAAACCATGTTGTAACAAAATGCATTCGTAAAATATTTGAAACAGGAAATCTCGATATTTAATGATATGCAAATTTATGGCCTAATCTGCATATGAGAATGATAATATAAATGGATAAAATTTTGCATACTGATTGCTAATGAGATGAAGACTATTTGATAGAAAGTTCAAAAAAATTGAGCCTATTTTGTCTGAGATAGAGCCCATTTAAAATTTTTGGAAAATTGCATACCTCAAGAAAAGGGTCAAAATTTAAAAAACGTGGATTTTGACATTGATTTAAAGAATGGCTTAAAAACATAATCCAAATTAGTTTATTCCTGGAAACGTTCGTTTTTATGACACTAGAGATAGTAGCAAACAAAATGATACCCAAGAAGGAGGGTCGGGGGGGGGGGGGGAGGGTGCACGGTAGCCCCCTCTGGCCCACGGACTATCTACAAACCAGATCAGGGTACCGTTGCACAAAGACTTGCTATTATAGTAACTTTGCCATCAATGTAACTACCATTGTAACGTTGCTCAACAGCCAATCAAAATCCAGTATTCCATGAAAGTTACCAGTGATGGCAAAGTTACTATAATAGTAAGTTTTATGCAACGGCACACAGATGAGTTGCTCTTCCTTTCTTCTTGATGAATCAGCATTTTTTTTTCAAGCGAGTTTATTTCTCATGTATTATATAAATATCAAACAAACAGTAATTACAATATAAGTAAAAGAAATGATATACAAAAATTGAAGCAAGTTGGCAATAAATCTGAAATACATATACAGACCTTTAGCATGATTATACCGGAAATAGAAAACATGAGAAATGAGGAACTAAAAAAGCAAAGCTTGTAAAACATTAGTTCCTCGTTGATTGAATACAATTTGCAAGTTATGGAGCATTACACATTGCCTTTAGAAAAATGAAAATAAAGACATCAAATTAGAGAAAATGAAGGCTATAAAAAGAGAAAAATAAATGTGAAAGAAGGAAGAGAGGGGGAACATAAAAGGAAAAAAGGAGAAGAGAAAAGGCATAGATGTGAAGAGAGGGTTTCAAGCTAAATAGCGGATATGTAAAAGAAAAAGTTAAAGAAAAAAGAATTAGATGTACGATTGTAAAATCAATTGTTTCAACTGTTTTTTAAAGGGAGAGAGCCTGGGAATCAGTTTGAGAGATGGGTGAATTTCATTCCAGTACTTAGGTCCAGTGAAGATTACAGTTTTGAGGGCAAGGGATGTCCGTAAGAATGGAGAATGATACTGATTTGATTGTCGTGTGGTATATGAGTGTATTTCATAATTCCTTGTGAAAATATCAATAAGAGGGGAGGGCAGGCCATTTTGTGATAACTGAAACATGAAAATTCCTAAATGCCAATTATAGAGATCTTCTATTTTTAATATTTTGTTGTTGAAAAATAAGATGTCGGTATGAGAACGAAAGTGAAGATTATGTATTATTCTCAGGATTCGTTTTTGTAAAATAAGTATTCTATTACTGAGAATCTTTGAGGAGTTGCCCCACGCTAAGATTCCATAATGTTAAATAGGGATAAATAATTGTCATATAAAGCGACAATAAAATCTTAAAGGGAAAAATATGCTTTAATTTGTTAATAACGCCAATATTTCTTGATACTAATCTACACAAGTAGTCGATATGAAATTTCCAAGAGAGTCTATCATCAATAAAGATCCCAAGAAGCTTAGTGCATTGAACCCGTTGAAGATCTCTTCCATTAATATGTACAGGGCCTGGGAGAGAGTCAACAGAATTACTAAATATCATGTAATGTGTTTTGTTGATATTTAAGGATAACTTGTTTGCTCTTATCCAGTCTTGAACATAAAGTAGTTCGGAATTAATTTTATTAAGGAGAATTTGAGGATCACGTTCGGAGAGGAAAATATTAGAGTCATCAGCAAAAAATATGAATGATAAGATATCAGAAGTTCTTTGAAATCATTGAGGTATAAAAATAAAAAGGAGCGGACCCAAAAGGGAACCCTGAGGAACACCGCATCTAATAGTTTTAGTTGAAGATGTTGTGTTATTTATGTGAATTGCTTTCTTTCGGTCAGGTCGCTCCTGAACCACTCCAAGGCCCTCCCTGTAATACTATAATATGAAATTTTATACAACAAAATTAAGTCCAGGAACAAACATATTGTATTAGAATGGTTGTCAATGGCACGAATTATTTGATCAATAAGAATTATCATAGCATGATCTGTAGCATATTTTTTGCGAAAACCAAATGGATTATCCGATGGTATTTTACAACTAGATAAAAATTTAATCATACGAGAATAAACAAGTTTTTCTAAGATTTTCGAAAATGAGGTTAACAAGGATATCGGTCTGTAATTTCCTCGATCGAGTGGGTCACCTTTTTTAGAAATTTGAATTACTTTTGCTATTTTCATTTTAAGAGGGACTGTTCCGGTAAGTAATGATAGATTGAATATATGTGCAAGTGGGACAAGAATTTCAGTCATAATGTGTTTCAAGAATTAGTAATTTCATCATATCCAGCAGCTTTTTTATCCTTTTAGTTGTAAGTAATATCAATAATTTCTTCTGGCTGTATAGGTGTTAGAAATAAAGATTGTGTATTAGGTTGGTCTAAACTTGAGTAAAAGGGTCGATTTGATGGGGGTATATGTCTTGGGCAAGGTTGGGTCCGATATTAACAAAAAAATCATTGATGCTTTCGGCAATTTCATCTGGGTTTTGCAAACAATCATCATTAACCTCGATTTCATGAATTTGAGTCTTAGAGTTTTTCTAGTTGAGTGCATTATTAATCAATTTTCATGTATGTTTGCTGTCACTTTTGTGTTGTTCAAATTGTTTGAAAAATACTCCTTTTTGGGCATTACGCAAGACAGAAGTCAAAGTATTCTTGTAACATTTGTATCTTCTTTCACGTGTTTCTGTAGGTTTAGATTTATATCTGTAAAATAAGTGATTTTTTTCTATTTATTGAGCGAAAAAGTGATTGGGAAATCCAAGGGTAGCGCGGGATCTTTTTATAATCAGACTTTCGGTTGGAACTTTTCAAAGGAATATCTCTATCAAAGCAATTTGTAAAATGATCAAGGAATAAATCAAAAGCCACGTTGGCATCATTATTATTAAGGACACCTTGCCAATCAACTATTCCTAAACTATGTTTTAGTTTGTCCGTGTTTGGCTTATTCATTTTACGATAAGTACTAATAGAATTATTCTTGGGTTTGGAAGTTGTAATTATAGGTAGGAACGAATAAATTGGAAAATGGTCACTTAAGTCTGAGATGATGATGCCGGAATTAGCGAACCCCGGAGAATTGGAAAAAAATGTTGTCAATAAGTGAGACAGACGAATTTGTTATTCTGGTTGGCTTATTGATTAGAGGTATAAATGACTGTGGCAACATAATATCAAGAAATTCCTGACAGAAGACATCCAGTTCTGAACGCAAAAGATTAATATTAAAATCGCCCCATTAGGAAGCAATGTTTGGAGTTAAGATGATTCGATGAAACTATTGACTATAGCTGCAACAATATCTACATGATTAGAATGTGGAGGTTGATATACAACTCCAACAATTATATTTCTACCGTTGGGTACATGTATTTCAATAAAAAATGGTTTCAATAGCTTGTGACATAAAACACAATTCATGTAATAATCTATAACTTAGTTTTTAGGAAATATATAAGGCTACACCCCGCCACGCTTTTCAGCTATAGAATTTGTTTCAAGGGTAAAACCATCGAGAGAATAAGAAGAAGCGGACTCGTCTCGTAACCATGTCTCAGACAAACCCGCTACTGAGCACGGACATTTCAGAGTGCTGACAATATATTTGAAATATTCACAGTTTTTGTTTAAGCTTCTTATGTTGAAGTGTAGTAATGAGAAGTTTTTTTGGTTTTTTTTCGAAATGAGGCGAAATCGTATTAAACTGGGAATCAGTAATAATATTCAGATGTTTGAAACTTAGAGACAGTATCATTTTCATCAATATGATATTTAAATTCAGGAGTATTTGCCGAAAGTTTGGAAGCAAAATCTGCTTCACGGAGGTTATCATTATTGATATTGACGATATCGATGTCAGAAGAATTAGATGAAGAGAAAATCAATTCATCATCCTGTAAGGAGTAAAAAGGAAAAATATTCATGGCAGCCATGTGATCTTCATAGGATCATCAAGCACGTTCCCTAGAAAAAAATCTCACTAGAAGCATCTTGTAGAATTATTTGAAAGTGTAAGACACGTGGAAAGAAGAAAGAGTAGAAATAATAGATGCTCACGGCGTCAGAAGATGAGGAATAATAAAAACAAAGAAAAGAAAGAAAGAAAACACACAAAAAATGAAAGTAGAAGTGTAAAATGAGCATCAAACGTCAATATAGTAAGCCTTGAAGGGTACCCTGTTGAGTAAAAAAAATTCTCACAGTTAATAAAGTTCATGACATAGGTCTGAGCAGATCAAAGGCAATCAAATCCTCACAGGGAATATACATATCACAATCGTTGAATGGATATTCGTGTGTCACATAACTGCATGTAAATAAACTAAATCACATTTAAATATATAGAGAAATGCAGACATGAGTATTGGCTATCAGCTATACATTCGACAATGTTCGAGGGAAATCTATAACCAGTACACGTTGTAGCAGGTCATGTCTACGTACACTATATGCAGTACATGTTAGTACAGTACAACGTTAAAAACACGGAAAACACACACACCCGATAGAATGCAGTAAAGAGCAACCCTGTAAAGTACAAGTCTTTGGAAAGTTAAAGAGAAAGAAATTCCTCAGGTGAATGTATATATCAGCTTGGCACGCAAAACGTCTGACAGAATAATAATAAGGGGACAAAATGTAATACGATCGAGATCGAAATGAAGCCTGATGTATGTTGTAACTTTTCCTGAAAGAAATTATCACATAGGTTGTCAATATAACTTAAGTAGATATAAGAAGGGAATAAATGTCCATGAATTTGGTATCTATGCAAAGCATATGCTATTCATAAGGTGTTTATTCACATGGCAAATCACAAAAGTCTTCTTGCTCCTGGATATCCTTAACTGAAATGTCGAGAAATCCCTCCTCAGTCAGCCTGGAAAACCAGTCACGCCTGTCACGGAACAAGTCCACTATGCGTGACGTCACGAAAGGGGATAAGTATTTTTACATACCCGGATGTTCCATACAAAGCATGTGCAGAGAGAGAGAGATTTCTTGAGTTTTTTTTTCCAAAGCCTGAAAAGTCAAATGATTCAGAACTCTATGATCAATGCTTTCCCTTCTCCTTATAGTTCATAGTGTGAATATCAATTATCTGGTTTAGAATTATGATATATGCATGCTAACAATGCGAAATTAATTGATATTTTCACCACTATTTTTTGGTGTGTGTCGAATTTGGTGAGATTACGAGAGAGCTTGCTCTGAAACTAGATACGGCCAGCCGGTCGTACAGAAAGTACATGAAGGACGTAACATCAAAATTCGATTTGTATATACATTCTGGATTTGATGACAGTAAAAGGAACTATAACTCTTCGCTACTTTTAGAATTTCTCGCTGCTTTTAGAAATTTAGATTGATGAAGAACAGATGAAGAATCACCATGCAACTTTCAAACGGGGACCCTGCTAAGGACACGTTTGATCTCGTTCTTAACGACGGCTTCTCAATCATGGAATATGTGACTCGAATAATTTTTTTTGTCGAAAAAGACTCTTTAATTTATCCTTTTTTCAATTTTCTCCCGGTGTTTACATCCACAGAGGATATTTTGCCATTTTTTTTACCTTCTCCAAACGCATGACAAAGGAGTATAGATTGAGCTCCTGGCAAAGCTGGGGATATAGTTTAGTGTACTCACACCTCTCACGTACCGTACACCCCCTCCCCATATTTTATTATTTATATTATATTCATTTGTAGTTTTATTTAGAACTGTCAGTATAGAACTGTTTTTCACGACCCTGTCGACTTATCTTAAAGGGAAAGTCCACCCTAGAAGTTTCACTGTTTCAATAAAAGAAGATGAATTAGAACAGCATTTTAAAGAAGAAAGGAGCAAAATCGGTCAAAGAATAAGAAAATTACACTCATTTACATTTTCTAATAAATTAATCTCGGCTCTGCAAATTGGCAACACTGATGACGTCATATGCGAGCAGCTCTTCATTCACTTTGTACATGAAATTTCACATTTTCTCAATTTTCTTGGAAGTTACATATTTTCTTACCCCATAGTCAATGTATGTTCAGAAGAATTGCTTATTACAAATATTCAAGAATAGTGGTATGGATGATAATTTAGCTGATGGAAATATTTGGCTTTCTAAGGCTTACACCAAATTGCGACCAACTTAAATGCCCCATTGGTTAATTTTAAAGAAAAGAGCCCCACATTCATACGTTTTATTTGTGGATTCAAGCATTAAGAACCTCACCGATCGATGCAGCTCTTTATACTTCGTATATGTCAATATTGACTGATATAAAATGAGTTTAGAACTTGAAACATGACACTGCAGAGCCACCAAGCGTGTTTTTTTCTTCATTAAGAAGAATTTTTCATTTATAGAAAAAACTTTCGATACAAAAAGCAAAATTCTAGGAGTCTGATGAATTAGTAGGAGACAGGAGATAAAGTTTAATAGGTTGATAATACATTCCGAAGGATAGAAATCGAATTGAAATTTGCTCTGTGCCCTGCGGTAACTTATACACGTGTAACTTAAGTTATACGCAAATAGCCTTAAGTTAAGCATGCTGTAATTTCTATCATTTAAACTGAAATGTTTGCTCTGTACCTAATATAACTTTCCCTGTACATGCTGTATGAAAAATTTACTTAGGTGGACCGGAGTTAATAACCACCACGACCACTGATCACATTGCGAATTTTATCCATTAAATTGAAATTGTTATGTATCCCACGATTATTTTTTCCTCGTTCCTTACGTTGATTTCAGTCCAGCCTACATCATGTACATCCTTCATGTACATCCAATATTTGAACATTTTGTATTCATATTTGTTCTAATTTTTATGATATTAGTTTAAAGCTGTAGGTTCAGGTTGAGAATTATTGTACCTTCTTTTTATTTGTATGTATACCTCCCACGAGTATCGTGCTTGACTGATCCATTATCATTATCATTAAAGCATGAAGCAGTTTGTTTGCACTTGGAAGGCGTGAAGTCAATCAACTTTAAATCTCCACCGTGACTGATCGTGTTATGAGAAAGACTTCCATATTCCTGTAAATAACAGAGCTTTTATGGATTCACGATGAGCGACGATGAGGATGAAATGTTTTGGTCTTTTTCACTGAAATACAATTGTAATCAACAGATCAAAATCAAAACCTCAAAGTAGTTTACCTTTTGAATGTAGAAATATATAAGCAACAACGAGGGCCGAATTCTACCGTCGAAGGGCTGTTAGATGAAAACTGATGTGATTTACAAAAATCAGTGACTACATAATCATAATAATATTGAAATTATAATTTTCTCAAAAATTTCCAAATCATTTCAGTTAAGATAGAGGGATGGTAAAAACATAAACATGATGAAGAAAATACAGAATAAGAAACAGGACGAGAGAGAGATAGATAGATAGAGAGAGAGAGAGAGAGAGCAATACCGTCGCACCAAAAAGTTTAACTTCCATAAAGCGCAGAAACTGTGCGATCTATGTAAGTGTGGGAGAAATGTGATTATTGTTGCTCTATGACAGTAAAAGGCATCGAGCAAAGCAACCCTGTCAGACAAGGTTGCTTGAATCGAGAACTTGCTTGTGTAAACGCTTGTGGACGCACACTGCAAGAACTTCAGATGTTAAAATACTTTCTTTGAGATCGTGAATATGTGGGTGTATTACCTATCAAGTTTAAGCAAAATGTTATATACTGTTTCGCTCCAATGTAACTTCTATTTTATTTCTAAATTTGATTTGAGAACTTGAAGGTTTTCATTTATACACGAAATAGCCAGGATGTGAAAGTGTAAAAATTCGTCTATTTGGGCAATAGAAAGGAAGAGCCCATGGTTCGACCAGTTAAATTATATTTTGAGAATTACCTTCATTTCTCCTTCCACTTGGAATAGCTCAGCACAGTGATGATTATAATCCTGATAATGACAAAGGGAAGTCCTTTCGTGAGTGGCTGTTTGTGTAGATGAAGCATAAGGAGTGAATACAAAGCCAATTTAAACGGACACCAATCCCTTTCAGCTGATACCTATCTTTATTATCTTTTGATTTTAGCGTTTCCATGGCAGCGGAACCACAGCAAGGGACAAGAAGCCATAGCTGCCATTAAAATTTTAGGGGCATAAAGTAAGGATATCGAGACGTGATGCAGCCGCTCTCGTCTACATTCTCACCATTTGCGGCACATTTGATGTAATTTGTTGGTGTTGGTGTTTTGTTTTTGTTATTGTTGTTGTTGTGTTGTGTTTTTTGAAATAATTGTTCTTATTGGAGTGGTGTTGGTGTTGTTTTTATCGTCCTTTTTTTTGTAAAATGTACTTCTTTCTATAAGTGATCATGGAATGAGACACATCATTTTCCGTTTTGGGGTTTTTTTTGTATGAAAACAGTGTGCATGATATAAAGTGCTACATGTTTAAGGCTTGCAATTCCCCAGGTGAAAACAGTCGTGTTTGAAGTTACTGTTGTCAGTGCTCATGACCTATAGCTATTAGTTTGCTGTACCTGACTGCTGGTGACTTCAGGAATAAAAGAAATAAACCGTACTGTAAAGCTACCTACAGTATATCTTGCCATTATCGCTGCAATTTTTACATGCATGCCACCACATACAATTGTTACTATGTTGCAGTCTACTTCTTTTTCCCCTTCTTCTTATTTTTCTTCTTCTTCTTCTTCTTCTTCTTCTTTTTCTCCCTTTTCTTCTCCTACTATTCTTGTTTTTCCTCTTCCTTTCTTTTTAACTCTCTCCCTGTCCCATTTCCCCATTCCTGTCTCTCCTTCTCTTCCTTTTATTATTTCTATGTTCCTGCTGAAATTGTTCAGGCAAGCCCGCCACAAGCACTCGCTTTTATAGGGACCTCGCCTTCTTCTGTGATTTATGTTATTGTAAGATATTTATGTTACCATATATAAATTGCATGTACACTTGAAACTTAAATGAATGTTAACTCCTGCAAATCAAGTGGAAAAACTCAACGTTTATTTGAATTGAATTGAAATGAACTGAATTGGAAAAAAAAAAGAATTGTGTAACGGCAAAGTACCAACTTATATGCCCTATCATAACATTTTCTGTAAATGAAGAAGTACCAGGTAATGCTTTAAAGTTCACAATATATTTCATTTCATGCCAAAGAATAATATTTTTGCAGTATCAAGCATTGCAAATGACTTTTTTGGTGTTAGTTTTTCCTCATAGGAACAAGCTTTGAAAAGAGCTTGATGCGCACACTGTGTGAAGGAGTGAGAGAATTAAAATCAATACAGCTTCCTTTTTCACCTTTCAACCTCATTTTAGGTTTATTTTTAGAAAATTATGTCACTTGAATATTCTACAATCTTTAGGTACAGACTTTACAAATTATTTTGGCAATTTCTAAGGAAGAAGAAGACAAATAGTAATATATATGTACAATATATCTCAAACTTACTCTGGTTCTTCTTATTGAACTGTAATGTAGCAGTTTGATTCTAAACTCGAAGAACAAGAAGGCTTCCTTTAATTTCGGCTGAAAACTGGCTGAGCTCATGTGTATTAATGTAAGTATGAAAAGGCTATCTGAATAGGCTACCTGAATAGATTCACTGGACCTTGAAATTTATGCAACTATGATATAAATGAGGTTTATGCACGGAGCGTGCTTTGCAAAGTTCACTAATCGTCAAATACTGCGTACCAGGGGCAATGAATATGAGTTCACTTGCAATCACAACTTAAAAGATTTTTGGGTTCAGGTAAGCCCAACTATGGTATGTCGTTATTTCTATTCTTGAAAAGAAAAAAATGGAACCCCTGGGCCCCGTCTTATAAAGAGTTGCGATTGATCCGAATCGATCGCAACTCTTTGTAAGACAGGACCCAGATCTATGTTTAACATGCATATCCGTACAAGTAGTATCTTCAGTTTATTACATTCTACACTGCAACCTCACGTTGCCTTGTTTGTTTGTTTTTCCTGCAATGAATTCCTCATTGCATGAACCTTCTAACGAATTCAGTGTACACAGTATTGTTGACATATTTGCGTCAACCTTACACAGCTGCCAACTTATTCAGACATCTAATCACTTATAAGGAATACCTCTACTATTTTATGTCCAGGCAAGGCAATGTCTTCTTGGGGCGTCTTTGTCGTAATTCACTAGATTCAGATTTTGAATCTTACACAGAAATAGAGTTGCAGTGCGGAAATCACAATGATATCCAGTCTGCCCATACTGGACCCGCAGGATCCCAGTTAGCTGACTCATTAAACATTACCGGTTCTGATGCCATATTGTATGCTGTATTTACTGATGGGATCTCATCTGCTCTTTGCGTCTATAAGATGAATGAGGTTCAGCAGAAGTTTGAGGATGCTGTCTTTGGATGTATTCAGGGAACTAGCAAGGGAACAGCAAACGATTACATGGAAGGAAGCTTTTGTAGATCGGTAAGTAAATAAAAACTATCAAGACAGTTTGATGTAGCTGTATACCACTTTATTGCCAGAGCTTTCGGCTACAGCTAAGCCCTTTTCGTGGTCTGTACAGTGAAAAAAAAAACCAGAAAGCAAAATAGAAAGACAAGTATAATGAACGGCAAAAGGCCAGCACAGAAAGACAAGACGATAAAAGGCCCGGACAGAATAGGGGAGAGCGGGATGAACTGGGGCGCGGGAGAACTGGGACACCAGGGAAATGTAACGCCTCTAACTAAAAAATGATTAACCTTTTATAAATTTACGAAACGCTCATCATTTCATCCAGTATTTAGCTAAATGGGCATGAATCTTTAATTCAACTGTACCAGTGACTCTTAAGCAATTTCTTTTTAAAGTGATTACCTTTAATATTCCAGACACTTATTTTAGACAACTACCAGGAAAAAAGAAGAAGTTATTTTAGCACTTTCAAGAGTTTTGTCCAGTTTCCCCCCCCCCCCAACTGTCCCACTTCACCCCTATCATTGTCCGAGTTCACCTCCATGCTGTCCCACTTCATCTCTTCAAGTACCTCATGAAAGTTTAATGATTATTGGCATGAAAACTAAAAACAAAGGGATTGTGTCAAAAACCTTGTTTTGTAGCCTATATTATTTACGATATAAAAATGAAGATGCTACCATGAATATTTTAGAAATTACAAAGCGAATAGTGCCAAATCACGATTCTTATTCCACTTCACCCCGCTTTCCCCTACGGAAATCGGTAACACGTATTCGACCCTTTAGCGTTGCGTAATTGTCTTGAGATTTTGCAAGAAAATTCTGGGTGGTCAAACGCAGAACATCCTGAAGCCGATTTTTTTTTTTGCTAAATAAACCATTAGTGATGTTTTAGACGCGATTTTATATATCATTATGGCAGGCCGTGTGACAGTTTCGAGAACGTATCGACAGCCATCCGTGTGCAAATGAGGTCGGCTATCGAATCTCATATATATTGTACGTAATGCTTGTAAGCTCTTCCTAAGCTATTCCTATACAGGGTGGCCCAAAAAGAACGGAACACCTGTAATCCTTAATTTCGGTAAGATAATTGACAAAATGTGATAACTGTTCATTTGGTTCAAAAGAGAATTTCTTTTCCTTGAAAATGAGACCAGAATCATTAATTTCGGCCTATGCTTTCAGATGTTAGGGCTCATTCCGTGAGGCAATGTCATTTTCAAAATTTGCTACTTTTGCGACTGAAATCATGTGAGATGAAGGGAAAACCTTCACCTGACGGCATTCCATAGAAACGGCTCGCTGCCTAAATAGTCTCCTCGTTTTCAATGAAAGAAAAATCAACCACACGTTAAATCAAGCAAGGAGCCGTTTCTATGGAATGCCTTCGGGTGAAGGATTTTCTGTTAAGTAACAGGAATTCGGTCGCTAAAGTAATAAATTTTGCAAATGACATTGTCTCACGAAATAAGCCCTTCAATCTAAACGCGTGAGTCAAAATGGTTGACCTGGAGTCAAATTACTCGAAAATAAATTTTCCTTGGAATATAGTAATAATTCTCTCCTTACATTATTCATCTTGCTGAAATTAAGGATTACAGGTGTTCCGTTCTTTTTGGGGCCACCTTCCTTTTTGTTTAATTCCTTTCCAATTTCGTAAATATGTTCCCCTGATAGCAGAGACTGGTAAGAATAACATCATATTTACGTCTTTTTAAAGTCGTGTCATACGTCTTATTTACGTATTATTTATACGTCTTTAAGATGATACTTTGCAACAGCACACGACGTAAAATAAGACGTCATATTTTTACGTCAATTTTACATCATATTGGTCGGAAAAAACCGTCTTTATGACGTCTTTACGACCCAAAGGAAGCTCACAGAATGGTAAAAATTACATCATAAAGATGTCAAAGCTTCAAAGCTGGTTTATACAATATTTTAGAATGTATTCAACATTATGATGTTTTTTCTTTGTTAATGTTCTAGACTACAGATCGTCCTATACGGCTTACTTCGAACCATCGGGTGATCGCGTCGGGCCGTGTAATCGCGTAACCCGACTTTTCGTGAAAACAGCCCCCTGTATTTACGAAAGGTCGGGTAAATCGTGTGGTAAAAATGTGATTTTTAGCAATTGTGGTCATTGACATAAGACTAATCTTTTACGCGAATATTCGTGAGAAAACTACCTTCAAATGACGAAGTATCGGGTAAAAAAAAATAATTTTTTGATATTAATCTATTTATGATATATGCAAGTACTTCAGTTTCAGTGGCGTAACAGCGGGGGGGGGGGGGGGGGGGGGGCAGGGGGGGCAGAGTGCCCCCCCCCTGAAGGATTTCAGCGGGAAAGTCCACCAAACCACCGGGAAAAAATGAAAGGGAGAGAGAAGAAGAAAAGGAAGGGAGAAAGGGAAAGGAAGAAGAAGAAAGGAAAAGACAGAAGAAGAAAGGAAAAGAAAGAAGGAGTGAGGGGAGAGAAAGAAGGAGAAAGGGAAAGGAAGAAGGAGAACGGGAAAGAAAAAAGGAAAAGGGGGATAGAGAAGAAGAGAGAGGGGGGAAAAGAGGGAAAGGGGGAAAAAGAAAAAAGGTAAAGGGAAACAAAAGAAATGAGGGAAAATTTAGTACCCAAACCCCGGAGTTTCCGGGGGCTCCACGCCCTGGACCCCCGCAGTGGCTTTCCATGTAGACCCCATCAGGGGCCCTAAGCCAGAACCCTGGGCCCCACCCGCTAATGGCTTCGCAACAAGCAAATCGCGGTGCGTGCTCACCTCCGCATATTCTATTTCTAGACTTAGATACCGGGTAATTTTCGGCTCTGCCCCCCCCCCCTGATAACAGGCAGAGAATGTAAGAGGCCGGGAAAAGTCAACGAACAATTTATTCAAAGAAACGTCAGAGCTTCCGCGCTTCGCGCGAGAGGGGAAAATCACCATCCCTGCACCCTATACCCCTAGCATGCCTAGGGAGCGCGCTTTGCACTATCGTCCTCCTAAAATGAAATCACTGATTCTAGACTAAATTACCCGGAAATTTTTGGCTATGCGTATGCCCGCCCCCCCCCCCGATAACAAGCAGAAAGCGTAAGAAGAGCGGGAACTGACAGCAAAAAGAAAAAACGTCGGAGCTTCCTGCACCCCCTACAGAGCACTACCATCTCCCTAAAAATGAAATCCTAGTTACGCCGCAGAAGATAGACTTAATTACCGACAACTAACAATTCAAAGAAACGTCGGAGCTTCCGCGCTTCGCGCGGGAGGGGGAAAATTCCCCCTCCCCTCTAGGGAGCACTACATTGGCGTAAATTCCAGGGGGTGGGGGATCTATCACCCCCACTACGGGGAGAGGGGGGGGGGGGGGGATGGTGTGTACAAATTTCTCCCCAGGCAGACACACTTTTTAAGGAAGAAAATATACTTTGATTAATCAGTTAGTAAAAATTCTGAATATCTATCATAAACAACCATCATATTTTAGAATTTCTATTTGAAAATGCTACTGAAAACAAAAAAAGTGGTTATTTTTGGCTCGCTCGCTTCGCTCGCTCGTCAAAATCTTAGGATTTCCATCCGAAAATGCGATTAACATCGAGAAAAGTGGTTATTTTTGGCTTGCTCACTTCGCTCTTTCGTCATATTTTAGAATTCTTATTCAAAAATGCGATTCAAAACCAGAAAAGTGGTTATTTTCGGATACCCTCGAATTTTCATCAAATAATCTCGCCTGAATTGATTTTTCATCTCCTTCTTCCTGTATCTATCCCCGTCTCTCTTTCCAACCCTTTCCATCTCTCTTGAACACACCCTCTTGGTTGCTTCATTTTTCACCTACCCCCATATTCATTTCATAAGAAGGGGGCTTCAGTATTTTCAAATACTGCTTTCACACCTAGGTACGGTCGCTGGGTACGGTCGCTGCGACCGTACCCAGCGACCGATCGGACGTGCTTTCACACCTCCGTCAAAATTTGGTCAGGCCCAGAGCGATCGGTCGCTGTATAGCTGACCTAGCCGGAAGCGGAAGTAGAGATAGTGCGTAGGCATGTATGGGGGGTCATTGCATTTCGATCGGTCGCTGAGTACGATGTGCTTTCACATCTAGCTTTCATCGGTCGCGATCGGTCGCTGAAGTACCCCAGCGACCGTACTCAGCGACCGATCGTTTTTGACCAAAACGATCGGTCGCTGAGTACGATGAAATGCTTTCACACTATGATTTCATCGGTCGCTGGGTACGGTCGCAGCGACCGTACCCAGCGACCGTACCTAGGTGGGAAAGCAGTATTAGATATGCATGTAAACATGTCCCGGATACATGTATTACAATTATCACATTCTTTTAAAAATTGCTGGGGATTACACAATCAATATCAAAGTACACTTGTAGTAAAAAAAAATGAATTTGCTATGTAATGATTATTTTTCCGCATGGTGATTACAGTCATGTACATGTTAAAATAGGTTCATTCCGATAAAAAGGAAACTACATCAGCCTTCATTCATCAATTAAAAGTAAAATATATTTCATATTGTAAGACTCTCCAAAAAAACACACCTTACATGTTTTATGGCTTGAGCTGTACTAACTTGTATTTTCAAAAAATGGCTGCCAAGATGGCTGACAAGAAAGTGCATAACAAAAATATCCAATCAAATGATAGTGAATGCAGAGAAATAACCAATAGGATAAAAGAGTGAGAGTCATGTGAGTCTGGTTGAAAGAGAGAGGGGGGAGAGAGAGAGAGAGAGAGAGTGGTGACAGAGCAGGCAAGGTTGAATGAACAGGGGCAGAACAATAGAAGTGAGGAGCTACACAAAAGGAGAGGAATGTAGGTCAGAAGTGAGGTAAGCAGAACAGAGTGGAAAGATAAATGAACATTAAACAAATAGTGATACATCAGTAAAATTATAACCTTACATAATATTCCATCTTCACAAAAAAATGTCCTCATTTTTAAAAGTACTTTGTGCCTACATTTGATCCGTAAGAAAATCGAGTCACGTTAAATCTGTCTGAGATCAAATCAAATCATGTAGTATTCCATAATCCATCCATCCAAATTGGAAAAAAAAAAAGTTGTTTAGAATGTCTAGCTTAATACATTCTACATGTCTAGCAAATACCAAAATTTCATCAATAAAAATCTTTTTTTGACAACTTGCTAACTGCAATGAATCCTATCACGAACAAGTGAAATGATCAAAGTAAAAAAAAAGACATAATATCAAATACTTTGAGCACAACTTGGCAATATTCTGTAAAATCACATGTCAAATTACAACATTTTTTTTTTTTTTTTTTTAAGACATAGTATCAAATATTCTGAGCTCAACTTTGCAATTTTCCATAACAAAACTTTTAACAATCTTGCAACAAAAAAAAAAAAAAATTGGTTTCACATTTGTACAATCTTCCACAAACAATTTTTCCTGGCAATGCCTTTGCCTAGAAACAAATATCATGTTTCGGTTTTTTCCTTTGTTTTGTTTTTGTCCATTAGCTTTTAGAAAATTTTAGAAGTTTTCCATATCGAATAAATTACATTGAGAATAGGCATTTTGAAATAAACCTTCCAAACTGTCTCAAATGTAAGAAGACATAGCAAAATACAGTGTCTATGGCTGACACAATCAGATACCAAATTGATCAATGAACGAAACGATATACCTTTCAAAAGTATATCAGTAATCCTTTCGACTCAAAATGAAAGTGGTATACCTCTCGAATATACCTTTCAAATATATCATTTTGAATATACATATCAGAAAATTTGGGAATACATGTATAAGAATTTTTTTTTTTTTAACTCCAAATATCTCAATTTCATCAATATCTTTTATACGACTCAAAACAATTATTCTGAGTCCCAAGTAATGTTCAGAAAACAATGTACATGTATACATCTGAGTTGAATAATCACATCAGTTCCTCTGATACATTTTATAGAATTTTCTGAATTCAATTTAGGTCAATATAATAATCCGTTTTTAGAACACTCTGAATCTTCTTTTCTTTTTTTTTTTAAAAAAATGCAATAAATGTTGACATCTATACCTTTCTGTGTCCTTTCAATATGGATTAGTACATGTAAGTGCATAAATCAGATAACTGAACAAGTACCTTAGTTTGCCAAACATTAAATTTGACCTCTAATTTTTTTTTTTTTTAAATGGCAAAAACAGTCGTATAACATTTCTTTTCTTTTAAGTTAAACATATACAAAGCTGAAAACTGATCCTGTTTTCACTGCAAATGAGAAATTGCTTAAAGTTTCACAAATTTTGGTTAAACTTTTCACCCTGTAAATTGTTCACTTTCATTGATATAATTTAGAATTACATCCATAACATACTATCACCTACAAACTGTGGTGATGTAAGATAACATGAATAAAGTTTATATTGGCATGTCTTTCAGTCTAAACAAATTCTTGTAAATAAAGTTCTTCACAGTCTCTAAAGTCTGCAATGTCTCTCAGACTATATCAATGTTTGCAAACAAAGATTCCACAATCCATCAGGTAAAATGGAGAAAAGTTCAAATCAATATGTCTCTCAATCGATATATCAATCTTCTAATCTCAAGTTTCGCAAACAAAGTTTTCATAGTCTCTATAGTTTGTAATCTTGAAATTTTGCTGGTACTTTAATTCGTCGACCATATCGTGAATGAGTGTCTGGACGATTTTCATCTTCTGGAGAGCGTTCATTACTACATAATCGTCCATTGTCCTTTGCATTTTCATTTCTATGTAATTGTCCATTGTCCGTTGCATTCTCATTTCTATGTAATTGTCCTTTGTCCTTCTCATTTTCGTTACTATGCAATTGTTCATTGTCCTTCATATTTTCTCGTTGGCGATGCTGCCTTAGACTGGTGTTGGGTTGACTACCCACTCGCGTCGCAGGGCCGGGGTTAGAGCTTCTGGGTTCTGGCTGTCTAGTCGATGACCTCAGATGATAATGAGATCTGCATTGGCGGTCAGCTGGCGAGGATGACCTACATCGTGGTTGGTTAGGTGACGAAGATGGCCAAAGTAGAGATTGGTTTGATGTTGACCTCAGTTGATATTGTGGTCTGAGTTGTGGTTGATCAACCGGTGAGGATGGCCTCAGTTGGGGTTGGCGAGTCAGCGGCAGAGGCCTAGACGGAGATTGGTCAGTCGGTGAGGATGGCCCACATGGAGTTTGGTAAGTCGGCGAAGACGGCCCAGGTTGTGGTTGGTCAGGCGTTGAGGATGGCCCAGGTTGAGTTCGGTCAGGCAGTAAGGACGGCCCAAATTGAGTTTGGTCAGGAGGCGAGGACGGCCCAGGATGCTGCTGGAATGGGGCTGACTTCTCTGCCTGCGTTGGTTGTTGGCCAGAAGGTTTGGTCTGATTTGGTTGTAGTTGCCGTGTAGTTGACTCATCTAGCCTGGAATGGTGGCTAGAATTGGTTGGCTGGTTTGAGGTTTGTTGCCAAACAGACAAACTTGACCGAGGCTGTTGGTCATAGTCTGACTGCTGGTGATGAAGGATGTTATCTGGTGGTCGAGGTGACCACACGATATAGGCTGGACCATGGCTAGGGGATTGATGTGACTGCATCTTCCTTCTAGTCTCGTCATCTGATGGGGGTACTGGTGGGTACTGTTTTGTGGCTTTCTCAGTACCAGGTATTGATGGAGGAGGTGTGGCTGGTGTAGATGGTGGAGTCAACATCGTTTATTGGGGCTCTGGCTCGATGTAGTTTCAAACGATTATGATGGACACGTCGCTTGATCCTTTCATCACGAGTATCAACGATGTCGTAATTCGGTCCATCATCTGATGAGGAACATACTTCGAAAGGACCTTTCCAGTTTGGTTCTAGTTTGTTTCTGCTATTGGTTGGGTCATGAAGTAAGACAAGGTCACCCCTGTTGTACTTGGCAGTGCGGGCCTTTGTGTCGTACTGTTGTTTTTGTTGTTGTTGCTGTCTGGTTTTCTGTTTGGTGAACTCCCATGCTTTTCTTAGTCTCTCAGATAGGTTTGTTGTGTACTGCAGGAGTGTGTTGCCAGATGAGGGTGGAGGAGTTGAACAAGTGATGTTTGCAGGTGTACGGGCTTCCCTGCCATGCATGACGTAGTATGGAGTCAGTCCTGTTGTGGCATGGATGCTTGTGTTATATGCCAACTGGACTTGATTGATATGAGTGTCCCATTCTCCTCCTTGGTGAGAAATGTACTTTGCAAGTTGATCCTTTATTGTGCGATTACAACGTTCTACTATGCCAGCTCCCTGGGGATGATACGGCGTCGATCTCGACTTTTTGATGCCCAATTTGCTGCATAGTTCTTGCACTAATCTCGATTCGAACTGTCGTCCCTGGTCTGTGTGCAATGTCTCTGGAATACCATGTTCTTTCACATATTCTTCGAACGAGAGTTTGGCGATAGTTGGAGCAGTCTGATCTTTCATCTGGTAGATATTGACATATTTGCTGAAATGATTCGTCACGACAAGTATGTAGCGGAAACCTCGTCTTGTAATTGGGAGCTCAGCAATGTCCAATCTCCAAAGGGCGTGTAGTGGTGATTGGGTTTAAGGGTGCTTGGAGCTTGGGTGTTGGTAACCGGAAGGACTCACAAGCTGTGCATGTGTTGCAGAAGTCGGTGATTTCCTTGCTCATGTAGGGCCAATAGCACATTGACTCAGCTCTCTGTATTGTGCGAAGTGCTCCGAAGTGTCCGGATGATGCGTCACCATGTAAATCTTGGAGTACCCTTGGGATAAGTGAGTTTGGTACCACAAGTTGGAGTGAGGGGTTACCAAGCTTGTCTTTCTTCTTCCTGTAGAGTATACCATCTTGGAGGATGAATTTGGGGTACTGCCACAAGAGACGTCTAAGCCGGGGATTGTGTCTGCGGATCTGTCGAATGGTGGTCGCTCACCCTTGTACATGTATTCAATGATCGTACTGATATCTTGATCTAGTTGCTGTTCATGCTGTACATCTACATCACTGTCGAGGATTACACCATGGTAAGGCTGGGTAGCTTTCAGTGTGGACTGCCTTGCTGAATCATAGGAAGTAGGTGTGTCTGTCGATGGTCGTGATTTAGATGAGCGAGTTTCGACTGCATTGCACACTGGACTGGTTACTGTGTGTTTGGGTAGCTGTTCCGGCAGTCTTGGAGTGACTTGGCTCTCGACTGGGCGTCTAGATAATGCATCAGCATTGCTATGTGACTGTCCTTTCTTGTGAGTAAGGCTGAAAGTGTAGGAGTTGAGTTCCACTATCCATCGAGTTCTCTTTCCAGATGCGTCGTCTTGAATTGGGAACTTTTTGAGAGCCAGAAGAGGTTTGTGATCTGTCAGGATTGTGAAGTGTTGGTGTCTCAGGTAATGACGAAAATGGCGGACGGCTGTAACAATGGCCCAGAGCTCTCGATCATAGGTTGACCACTTTTTCTGAGTAGTGCTAAGAGTTTGGCTGAAGTAGGAGATGACACGTTCCTTGCCGTCTTGACTCTGTGAAAGGACAGCACCTACTGCTTGAAGGGATGCATCTGATGACAGGATGAACTCCTTATCAAAGTCTGGATAGGCGAGTAGAGGTGAATTGGTTAAAGCTTCTTTCAGGTGTTGAAAGGCCATTTCACACTCTGCTGTCCATATGAACTGTTGACCTTTGTGTGTGAGAGTTGTCAAAGGAGTTGCAATCTTGGCGAAGCTGGGTATGAAACGTCGGTAGAAAGATGCCAAGCCAAGGAAGGATCGAACATCGGTGGGTGTTCTCGGCTGGGGCCAGGACTTGACTTTTTCGACGTTGCTTGGGTCAGGTTTAACTCCTTTGGTGTTGATTATGTGGCCAAGGTATATGACTTCTTTCCTGAAAAATCCACACTTGGATGGTTTGAGTTTAAGTCCAGCGTCTCTGAATCGTTTGAATACTTCTTGGAGATTCTTGAGATGATCATCGAAATCCTTGCCCATGACTATGCAATCATCCAAGTATACCAGGCATCGGGACCAGTGTAAGCCATGGAGAACCACTTCCATGAGTCTTTGGAATGTCATTGGAGCGTTGACAAGTCCGAATGGCATGACAGTGAATTGGTAAAGTCCTGTGCCAGTGGTAAAAGCAGTCTTCTCTTTGTCTTGTGGGTTGAGCTTGACTTGCCAATAGTCACTGGATAAGTCCATGACGCTGAAATATGCTGACGAGGAAAGGGAGTCAATTGAATCGTCTTGGCGTGGAATAGGGTGAGAATCTCGAACAGTCACTGCGTTGAGTTTTCTATAATCCACACAGAATCGGTATGTGTTGTCTTTCTTTTTCACCATGACAATCGGGCTTGCCCAGGGGCTGTAGCTCTCTTCAACGATGCCTCTTTGTAGGAGGTCGTCTACTTGCTTCTGAATCTCTACCCTCATTGCCGGTGAAGTTCGGTAAGCCCTCTGTCGAATTGGAGCATCTGAGGATGTGTCGATGTGGTGATAGATAATGTCAGTCTGGCCAATATCTTGGGATGTTGTGCTGAAAATACCCCTGTAGTCTTGAAGAAGTTGTTCAGCCTTCTCGTACTCTGTCTTTGTGAGGCCCGAAGAAGGAAGAACACTGGCAGCTGGTGACGTGTCTGTCGCTTGTGGATTTGCGTCAGTGGTTACGCTCATGATCTTGTATTCCTCTTCGCTATCCCCAGTCATAGAGAAGAATTGACCAAGGCAGGTGTCTGCAGGAAGATCAACTGTTTCGTCAGAGGGATTGATAAGGCGAATCAGAATAAGACCATCTTGAGGCTTGAACAGAGATCTTGCACCAATAACAGGGATGTGATCGTGTAATGCTGGTTCAAAGTAACCATCATAGTCTCTTGGTATAATGTCAAACAGGGCCATGACTCCTCACTCAGATCTCCAAAGCAGGGGTCCAATGCAATGAAGAGTAGAAGCTGAATTCTTTCTGTTAAAGAAAAAAAAATGAGATTGAAAGTTGACTTGGATTAGGATAAACGCAAAGTACATGTACAAATTATGGACAGTAGGAACACTCAATATTTACCTTTGCAGACCAAGGTTTATAAATCATTTGTTTATTTCACAGAACTCAAAATACAATTGAAATTTATACACCAGAAATTTAGAACAATACACATATTGAACAATGAATATCTCAACTTGAAATTTAATAATAAAAAACAAACTTGCAAATGAAATGAGAGGAAATCAGAAAACAAAATATAGTTTCTGCTTGTATAGCAAAAATGAACAAGTAAAGCTGAACAATTATTTAGCTTTAACTAAGCAATACATTTCTTAATGAAGTGTAAGCAAGAAATGTTGGTGAGATATTTTGATCCTGGTGCCCATCAAACTCAAGGAAGAAAAATATTCATCATGCCAGACTGATGAAATTTTCAAAGGAGACAATAATGATTAAAAAAAATATTCAGCCAGGGTTTACAAATAAATTCAAGAATGGGTGTATTTGCAACCAAGGCCAATGGCCTTGTAAATGATGCTAAACCCTGGCTGAATATTGACATACCTGTACATGTAGCAACCTTATTAAATTCATGCAGAATTCACTTACCTTCCATAACTGGAGTGGTAGACTAACTCATATCTTGCAGAAACTTTCTTCAGTCTCAGTCAACAAGCAATCATCACCTACATCTCCAACATGATGTGGATGCAGACATAAATGCAGCATGAAGTTTCAACCTAGGCATGTTCAATCTGATGAACAAAGTCAAAACAAATAAAAGATTAAATCAGTGGTGTAACAACCAGGGGCAGGGGAGGGAGGGACAGAGTTCCCCCTGAAGGATTTCAGTGGGAAAATCCACCAAACCACCACGAAAAAAATGAAAGAAAGGGAAAGGAAGAAAAAGGAAGGGAGAAAGGAAAGAAAGAAGAAAAGGGAGAAAGAAGAAGAGATATGGAAAAAAAAAACAGGAAAGGGGGGGACAGAGCCAAAAATTTCCTGGTAAGTAAATTTAGAATAGCTAGGATTTCACTTAAGGGGGCGGTAGTCTCTCCCTCCCTGCACCCTCCCCCCCCCCCCCCCCCCCCCCCCCCATGGAGTGCGCTTCGCGTGCTCAGTGTTTTGAATGCTTTGTATACTCACTACCGCTCCCCTCAAAGTCAAATGAAATCATAGCTATGCCACTGATTCTTGACTGAGTTACTAGAAATTTTGGGCTCCCCCTCCCCCCGAAAAACAGGAACCAGGGCTGCGTTTCACGAAACCGTCATAAGTCTAACTTCTTGGACATCCATTAAAACGCGTGTTGTAGAATTAACGCGTGTTTCTATGGGATGTCCATGAACTTAGACTTATGACGGTTTCATGAATCGCAGCCCTGTTACACTGCTGGAGTAAATCATACCTAGTCTCATTATGCTTCCTCGTGCTGTCTTTGAAATCTGAGCTTACTGTACACACAGTCATAGACCCCGCCTCGCCCTCCCCCTTGCTTTACACAGTTATACATCATGCAACAATTTAGGATAACTGATTCGTCAACTCGCCAACACACTATGCATGTAGGTGGGATAAAATAAACGTTGAATCTGGCTGTCAACCGTTTTTGCATTGCATTTACAATCATAGGCAATCCGCCCGAAAGTCTGGGCAAGATTTTGCGTCGTGCCAGGGTGCAGCGGTAACAATCAGCTGCCGACGATGAAAAGAGTTTACAAAGTTAGTGAGTTTATAGCACATAATTTCATGACATATAGCTCAGAGCAGTTCTTTGAAAATATTAAGAAATTAACGCAGATCTGGCACAATGTAGAACTCATTAGGAATAGATTCTATTTTTTGACAAATTAGCGAAATTTAAACTGTACTCACCTCTGGACTTTCCGTGGCAAAGGCTGACTTTGACTTTGTGCGAATCAAATGCTAGCTTTTATTCAAGCCGTATTTCGTCAAATTATTTGTTGTAGAAATGTGCGTTAAGGACGCGGCCCTTCGTATATTTGCCAGCAAATTTCTACGAAGTGTCGGGTTAATGGACTTTTCGTAGATTTAACTGGTATATTTCTCAAACGGTGAACCCGACCTTTCGTAAATAAAAGGTTTTTTTTTCACGAAAGGTCGCATTACGCGATTACACGGCCCGACGCGAAGACCCGATGGTTCGAAGTAAGCCGTCCTATACTAGCCCTATATCCTGACATCCTACATCCTTTACCCAACTACTGATGCTTTGTATCGACATTACTATATATATATGGACTGTCGTGTAGTACTTGAAAAAAAAAAAACAGTTAGAAATTACAATTTCTTGATACATTCTGAAATACCCTGCCCATGACATTAACTGAATGGTGTTCAACATGGAAGTACATTGTTCATTAAATCAGCAGTGCAATCATTGAATAAAATGTTAAAATTCAAATGTTGTCTTCCTTTTTTTTACGAAGTTTAGTCATTTCTGGTGATTCATGAATATTCATGAATCATGATCAACTATCACGACGTAAAACTGACGTAAACACGTCATATTATGGTCTTGAAAAAAGCTGTTAAAAAGTGGTAAATATTTGACGTAAAATATATGCCATCTTATGTTCAAACAAAATTTGAGAAAATTTTGGTTATAAAGACGTCATAAGGTTGTCGTAAAATAGTCGTGTATACGACATATGACGTGTGGACCAGTTTATGACCAGTTCTTGACGTCTTAAAGACGTCTGTCTGCTATCAGGATCTTTTCCATTCCTTGGTAGTTACTGACCTCTTGATTTTTCGAAATCAATTATGCATGAACATGTCGGCGCCATTTTGTCTGTTTCCGATCCATTTTCATGCCTTCCTTTCTGCCTTAATAGACCTGTTTACCATTTTGTGCATACTTGTTGAACAAAAGTTTCCCTTGACAACTAAGAAGCTTGCCAGAGACTTGCCAGACATAGCAACAACTAATATATGCAAACTGGATTCCATCTATTCAGATGTCATTATGCATAACAGGTGAACTGAATAGTTGGTAACAAAGGGCTTTGGAGTGAAAATGCATATATCTGAATACATTAGTAAACAGGTCTATCTCCACTATTCATGATTCTCGCAACATCGAGTTTAGGAGCATTTATTAATGCTTGCCAGATTTGCTTTTAGCGGGGGTGTGCAGCCGAAGCCTCCATACTCATGATACCTCTACCCATTTTTAAGGGTCGTCTTGGCAGAAAAGGGTACCCATTATAAGGGATTTTCGTTCGGACAGGAAAGGCGAACCTTGATTTCAAACAATTTTTGCATCTCGGGTGATGTGTACTTAAGCGACAATATGGGCGAGAACATCATTCTGAACAATAAAGTTACCCGTGCTTAAGATCACAATATGAAAGTGTGAATTTTCAGGCATTAAACCATACCCCATGATTTCTTGCAGAAAAGCGACCCATTAGAGCGGCACATCCCCTGTAGCCTACACCACATTAGGCCAGTAACCCGTACCCCCCCCCCCGGGCTTGACACCTAATAACCTCACCCGAAAGCAAGTATGTTACAGGGCTCTTAACCATTACGTTTTTTCTGAATAGTAGTACCCGACTTGATTACAACTATAGAATTGAGATATACTTCAGGATCAATAAAATGCTTCCTTGAGGTTTGCTTATCGTTAATTCCTAACGTTTCCCCATTTTATTTTCCCGCTTTTTCATACAGCATTTTGACCGCTACACTTATATTCCAGATTCAGTCCAGTGTACTGCTCATGTCGAAGAAGATGGCACTTCTCATATTTTCTACCAATATGCTAGTGGAACGGTTCCCCTTTTAGCCTCACCCATCATCATCATCCCTGATGTGACATCTACATCGATTGTCGCAGCCATAGAGAGACAGCATACAGTGGCATTCACTGGAGATACACAAGGAAACGTCCATAAGGTGTGTACATCATTGAACTGTGTAACAATCTGACTTCCTTTTGTATTGCAATTACTCA
>CM057159.1:709787-809787 GCA_029962745.1 Echinometra lucunter
ACAGATGAGTAGAGGAAGGAGAAGAGTGTTATGGATGGATAGTCTGCAGAGATGGCTAGAGGACAGAGGAGTTAAAGACCAGGGGAACAAACTACTGGAAAAAGCTAGACAAAGAGAATTGTTAAACAGTATGATCGCCAAAGTCGATAGATATGGCACTTAGAGAGAGAGAGACATTTTCATTATTGTCTTTATTGCCAAGTTTGAGGAAGAAGATGGCAGCTCTTTTTGAAGTTGTAATGGTATAATGCCATGGGCAAGGGGTTTGAAGGGATTTTCAAAGTTGCTCTGAAGGAATACAGGAAAATTGAAGAAGTAAACTGGTGAAACTCTGAATTACAATAGAAAAACAGCAAAAACAAATATTTTCTTTTAGTGTTGCCATTATTATAATGATAATTTCATTTCAAATAGGCTAGGCATCAGAAATGTCATTGTGATAAAGAGGCAGAAAGTTGTCTGCAAATATTTTCAAATCAAAAATATAGAACCACTTTGCTACTATGAGGCTTACTAAGATTCAGTGATATGTTTTAAACATCTATGACATTATTTGTGTGATTTACTTGATCCTGTGTCCATTATGTATTTCTGCTTTCAAAAAACATGGAACTTATTACAGCATTTGGATTGCCTTTTCATATCTGCCCACCCACAGGAGATAAAATTATGAAAACTTATAAAGAAAAGGAAGGGTTGTAATGCCCTTTGTTCCATGTACAAGTATGAATCAAATGAGGCCCAAGCATATGTGATATTACTGCAGACATCTAGTTAACTTTTCCATATGTATCACCCTGATTTCATGACACATAAAGTTATGTATATCATAATTTGTAGGAAAAAATAGAAAACTATTTATTCCTTTTTAATTAAGTAGGTAAATAATAGTTGATTTAAGCACAACACACGATAAGCCCTGTAATCTCATCATTCATCATGCTTAGATTGCATGAAATTGTTTTTCTTCCTTAATTACAATAGAGTTGGCAGTGAATAACATGTGCAGCAAACAGTTGTGATGTATCATATTATTTCAGATAACTTACAAACAAATTCATCCATCAAGCCTTCTAACTTACAAACAAATTCATCCATCAAGCTTTCTAAATTACAAGTTTTCCTCACATACCATTGGATCATCACTTGAAAAATTACAAATTTACCCCACCATTTCTTGGGTTTTTACATTATTGTTAACTGTCTTTGACAGAGAAGAATGTGATGGTCACAATATAGAACTGTATTCTATGATAATTCTAGAATTCTATTAAAAGCAATATGTATTAAATAAGGAATGGATAGTCAAACTACAAAATAATAAAATATTTAGGGTTCGGTGCAACAAAGGGCTATCTGATTTTTTCTTTCAAAATGAGGTTTTGATATCAAAATGATCAATAAGAGACCAGGAACCCATTGGTAATAATGGTTTCTACAGCAAACTATGCTACAGCAGGGTATTACCCAAAGTAGGTATGGCCATCTGCATTAAACCAGTGTTTACAACATAACTTTGTTGCAAGTTTTCTCAAAATGGCCAAAAATGCAGATAGCCCATTGTTGCATTAAACCCTCGATATGAAACCCTGTATAAGCCTTTACCAAAAGACCAACCCTCTTCTTTCTCCTGCAAAGAAAGGAAAGTGATTCAGGAGAATGTGCGATGGCTTGGTATACACCAGTAAAAGAAAGATCCAAGGTTCAAAGCAAATTTGATGCACTAATGCCCACTGTCAAAGCATTTATCCTTAGCATGCCTCACAGACAGGACTTTAAGCCGTGTCCACCAGTTGTCTCCTTACAAGCATTTAAGCTGGTAAAATAACCATCAAATCATTTAGTACATTAGATCTTTAGTTTTGATGGTTTGTTGGTAAAATAACCATTAAACTATAACTAAAGATCTAATGCATGATGATCAATTCAGAGTCACTTTAAGCTAGTTTCTCACAAGCTTTCCACACTAACTAGAAGCAAGATAAGATCCTAAGGTAATGGACTATGATGGTAAATGTTGAAAGCATAAACAAAGGAATTACTGATTCTTTTATTTATGGATGATCAGCAAAGACCCCCCCCCCCCCCACCAAACCAAGACCTCTTAGAGGCATAAATGTGGAAGACACAGAAACCAACATCAAGTCCATTAGGAGAATGTTATTTCATCAGTAACAAAAATAAACCACAAGAAAGATATTCTAGTTACAATGTAGACTCCTTGGCCCAAATTCACAAGAGAGGTCTATATTTATACCATGGTTTAAATTAAACTATAGTTTAAACCTCCAAAATGTAAAACGTGCACATCCTCTTGTCCAGTTGGCACATACTTGTGCATACTGCACTTTTATAGGCTCACTCACTTATGAACCATGGTTTGGACCATAGACATATAATAAATTTATTAGACGAAAAGCAGCACGCACAGATATCATTACGCAAATAGCATTAGGTCCTGCCTCTTTCAGATCATTTGAAGGGGCCGATAAACACCTGTTATCGCCATGATATCGATAACAGTGTTGCATTATCCATATCTATTGCACGTAACAGTTTTATAGTGACACTTTGATTTAATGCGCATTTGTTGCACACTTATTGTGTATTAACTGCGCATGCGGTAAACTGATGCGTGTTTTATGTTTCATAACGCGTACAAACAAATGCTACTAGTTGGAAGCATCTTACAAAAAGAATTATTCATTTTCGATCATGAATATTGATGGGAGCTTAGGTCGGCCTTCTAATGGATCTAGACAAAATGGTGGAGCTTTAGGGGCCTGGTTTGGACCATGGTTTAAAGTAAACCTCCTTTGTGAATTTTGGCCCTTGTGACTGTGATAGACTTAAGCTTACTCAGCATTTTAAGAGAATATAATCTTTAAGGCGGTCTGGAAGAGCCAGGTGTTCCACTCTATTGAGACGGGTTGGTTTGAGAAGTCTTCTGATGAGAAGGCGGCATAGATGTTGAAGTGACCTAGGGTTACTGAACAGAGTCCTCAGCATGGTCAGCTTCTCTACAACTCTACACACTTGACTATCCCTTGGTGTGGGGTTGTCAGGTATCTCAAAGGAGTCAGTAGCTCGAAGGATCGTCTCCAGGATAGTATCATCTTCTTCATCATTCTGCATGTAGATCTCCTGCTGTAGTAGGGACACACCATGATATTCAACATTGAAGTCTGCACCGTACTGCAGCAAGAAGCAGGTCAACTCAGGGTCACGATGGGGTCGACCAGGGTCATGAGTGATATGGTCACGTGACATGTGGTACTCGATGGTGTGTATATGATGGATATGTTCTCCTCCATCAGACTTGAAAGCCACAAGATGAAGAGGTCTCAATCCTACAAACAAGATACGTAATCTTGCATTAGTGGAACAAACTAAGTCTGAGTTGTTGTTGTTGTTAACTGGGTTTTTACAGACATGTATTGATCAGATATGATTAATTACTTCTGGGACAGACCTTTTATGTCAACATCAGAAAGACGTGACTCAGACTCGATCTGGGTCCGTAGAATCAGTTTATAACTTCCACTGTTAACTGAATTACAGGGGTATGCCACAATGCCTCTGAGGAACATGGGAGGGGAGGAGGTTACCTTTGGAAATGCATGTTGACAGAAACTTTCTGCTTTTTTAAACTATGGCTGTGCAACTGGCATCCACGAGGAGTGGTTGAAGGGCCTAAAGCAATCATGCAAAGTGAAAACATTCATTGAAATATCATCCCTGTTGGTAGTACTTGATACCCTTATCAGGAGGAATTACACTTGGCACTTTTTCTGCAGTCCCCCTTTCTTAGCATAATACCATGATTATATAATAATTAGCGGCATTATGACTGGGAGAACTCAGCATGCAAAGGCTACTACTACTCCACATATATTTACACCTCCATAGATATTAAAATCGATCCATAATATGTACATGTCTGGTTGAAAGTTAACCCATAGAGGTACAGTGTCACCTTTACAAGACACTTTTGCAGTATCTCTTAGTCCAGAATGTTGCGCAGTACATATCATACATGAGCAGAAAGAGAAAAATGCACTGACAAATTTGAGCCCATTCCCATCGCTGTATGGTGTGGCGTTCTCGAATTAGAGCAGTTTAAGTGTAACTAATCATTAAACTCTTTAAATTGGCAACACAGTGAATAATATATAATCACTATTTCTGTGTTCAAATTGACAATATCTGATTCAATTGTACAATTATATTTCAATTTGATTCATGTTACATCCATATTCATTTTTTTGAAGCTATGTAAGCGTGGAATTTTTTTTTTTTTATTGCCAATTTGAGGATTGAAGATGATTAATTTAGACCTCAAGAAAGCTCTGTCCTGCTATGGATTAAATTCCAGTACCAGTATTCAAGTAGTGTACAAAACTGATGTGGAGTAATTCTCCCAGGAGCATGCGAAGTGTATTTACCTGTTCTATTTGGTAGGTTAACATCCACACCTCTCCCATGCAGTACAAGTGTTTTAATAAGTTCAGGTCCAGTAGCACTGGTTTGTATCATAGCAAAGTGTAGAGGAGTATAACCTGTGGGATTGGCTTTGTTGACATCTGCTCCATAGTTCAACAAAGCCCTGGTTGCTTTAACAAGTCCACATCGAACACAGTCATGCAGCGGACTGTTCCCTGATATAAAAATATTCAAAGAATACATTGGGGTGCTACATTAGTAATATGAAGAAAAGCACAGCACCATTGAGTAAAATAAAAGATGTGTGTTTATTCTGAAAGGTAATTTCTCTTCTCCTGTGGTGACAGAAGATAAAAGAATGAAGCAGCCTTTCACAAGATCTGAGCATTCACAGCTGCTGCATTATTCTTTAAATGCAAACACATTCACTTACTAGTACTTTTCATATGTTATCCTTTTCTCAAAAGGGCACGATATATATTTCAGTATTTCACTAAAAATATCTCAAGTTTCTTTTAATGCTTCTAATCTGTTTACATCTCTTTGGAATTATTTCCCTTTTTCATCACACACCGTTAAAAGATTAGGATACATTTTCAAAGAATTAATGGAAAAATCAAATGAGTAATACTGAATAAAACTTATGCATGACAAAAGTGACCAACTTGTCAATATCATAGGTCTGGGATTATGGTTTCAACTGGGTTTTAAGTAAGGACTGTGATTAATAATAATAACAACAATAACAATATGCCATTCTTGTAGAGCACATATGACATTATGCGTATCAGGACAACTCCCCCGCAAACTGGGGGAGTTGTCCTTAGGGAGTTGTCATCTGCAGAAAGGTGTCCTCCAGGGAGAGTTGCCCACATGGGAGCTGTCCTCCAGGGTAGCTGTGCTACAGGGTGAGTTGTCAGGTGGGAATCGTATCGGGGGACTTGTCCTCCCGGGGAAGTTGTCCTAGAACCGACATTATGATATAACATCTCTATGTGCTTCCAAGGACTTTGAATATTATTACCCTGGCTTTAGCTCTAGCAACCATAGTGCTTAGTGCATTCAAGGACAAGATCCTGGTAAGTACAAGCCTTTGGGCAAGGTCTCGCGCGCTGCTTGTTTGCCAAGCAGGGTTTGAAAAATAGACTAATCAGTGTGCATTTATGGCAGTGATCAGTGGACCGAGCCGCGTCAGCGGCGAGGCCTTTGCTAACTTGCGGAGCTCTTGCATATGCATGAGGGTCTTACATATACAGCAGCTAGCGACGATCGTGACCAATCGTAACTGTTTTAACTGTGGTGTGTTATATGTTCATTTAAATTCGGGGGAATAGATATTCAAATGTATCAAATAATGAATAATATTCAGTTCAATTTTCAATAAAACAGATAGATTTATTAAGGAAGTAAGGAATTTGATGACTAGCTGTATTCACTATTTTGCTGAATAAGTCCATCTATCGTAAAATTTTGCTCTCTCCTTTTTCATTTCAATCTACGCATAGTGGTTCGCGCAATTAGCCGGTTGACTGTTATTGTACAACACGTCGAACATTAGGCACACGTTAATAATAAATATTCATAATTCTCTCGAATTGTCTACTCTGATTGGTGCATCAGATTAGTTTGGGCGGCTTTTTGGTAAGTACTTTGCATCTAATTATCTACCGATTCGGTAGCGGAAATGTAATACAGAACAAAAGAAATAAACTACAACAACCACTCAGGTTAGTAAAGGCCTTGGTGCTGACGAACCTCCCGCCACGGATCAGAGTTGTTGTGCGATTAGTCTATGTATTCAGGCGTGTTTAGGGAAATAACAGCACCAAGTGCCTTGGCTAAAGGCTAGGTAAGTACCCACTCACTACTCCTGGGTTGCATGTGGCAAATGTAAATTAATGTCTTGCCAAAGAATGTTAATGCCGTGGCAGGGATTTGAACTCTGTGCCCTTGTGGTTAACAGTCCAGAGACTTATCCAATGGGCCATGATGCCTCTAGATTAGGATATGGATTTGTTGAATTGTGCTTAGGTTGGAAAGGAGTCAGGTCAGTGTATGAAATGGACCACAGAGAAACTGTAATCAAAGCCAGAGCGAACTGGCACCCGTGTATGGGATTTTGAAATAGCGCCCTCTCAGTCCTAAACTACTGATTTTGTCCCCTTTTTGCTCCCAGCATGCTCTATTCTGATCAATGAGAGCTTTATTTTTTTAGTAACATCTGTTAGAATGTATTTGTATTCATACTAAAGAAATTCTCGAGAAGCCACAAAGGATTTAATGTTTCTAAGAGTCTCTGATTTTGAGTAGCCTAAGTTGGCGCTATTGTAAATACATCATAATAAGGGTCAGTTCACTGTTGCTTGAAAATAAAGTGTTATAAAACCAGAAACCACAGACTAGTCACAGTAACCACTGACTAACCATTGACTAACCACTGAACAACTATTGCCTAACCTGTGCCAACTGATGATCCAGTTGCTATCTTTCTCTCTTTGGACATGTTTAGAATAGTGAGTACACTCTCTTCATGACCAAGTTGACATGCTGTATTCAGACAGGTCATTCCTATAACATCTTTCATGCTGAGATCAGCATTGCCTCGTTGTACCAGCTCTTCAATGCAGTCACTTCGGTTCATCTTGGCTGCCATGTGCAATGGTGTTGTCCCTCCTCGAAACGGTTCTATCAGAAGAAGAAAAACAAAGTCCAAATATTTCCATCTCTCCTCGCTGTCATTTCGTTCTGGTTTGTGTCCTTAATCAGATAATACATTCCACACATTAAAAACAAGAGTTCTATTTGTAAACCTAACAGATAAATATATTATACACATAGGATAGTCTCATTTTCTCACTTTGCTTTTTATAGGATAAAGCTTTGATAAATTCTTTAAAACAAATATGATTCAAAGATATCATTAATTTTCATGGTTTTCTATTGACCTAAATACAGATTTCGTTGGATCCTGTAAAATTATAAGTTATCAAGTGATATCAGATTGCTCAATTTCATAGGAATGCTTACTTTTGTAGACACCTGGTTTGTTAAAATCTGAAGTCTGTGCATTAGAATTAGCTCCAGCATTGAGAAGGAGAGTAATACAGTCTCTATGACCAGAATGGGCAGCAAGGTGAAGAGGCTGTAGACGATATCGGTTCTCACCACATGGATCAGCTACATCCACAATAAAGAAATAAACAATGAAAAGGTTAAGAGGTGTATACTGTCAATAAAACAGACATCTGAATTAGGGTCACTACAAACTAAACTGAGGTTTATACAAAGTTACAAACCTCGCACCAATATAGTTCCCTATGGGGGCGATTGCAGACAATAGGTAAGAAGTGTTCCTAAGCTCATTTGTGAGCTTCAGAGTAGCAAGATAACCTATCAAACCCCTCCACCCCCTTCCTCAAAAAAATTTAAAAATCTGAAAATTTCACTAGATCAAGGTGACTGAGCGAGTTGAAGGAATGGTACATGTATATGGAAATAAGATATGTCAACGTCCTACAGTGAAAAAAGCGAATAAATTTGTGGAATTTTGCTGATTATTGAGGTGATTTATGTTTAGCTATGTTAGATGTCGGAATGTTAGAAATTTACACAGCCCTACAGACCAATGCTCTCTGTGAATTAAGGTTTACTTTTAAAATCCCAGTTATCACCTCTTAACCCATTTGTGACAGGAATTATTTAAAGCCTAATTTGATCAGCTTTCATTCTTCAAATTGGCAACACCAACATTTTTCTTTTATTGCTACATTTTTCTTATTAAACATCATGTATCTGAAATAAGTATAAATTGACAGAATGTATGACGAGAAGTCAGAAAGTTGCCAATTTGCAGGGAAAAACGGTGATTTTAACATTTTCATCGCATTGCCAATTTAAGGATTTTAATGCTTATTTTCCTTTAAAAATATTTCAGCATCAAACAACAAATATTGATGCAATGAAAACGGGCATAATATGTGTAGAATTTGTTGCTCTTTCTGCTCATGTATTTGGTATGATTTTTAGGGTTCTGCATCAAAAGTTATTAGACCAAACCACAAAATGTGGACCCTCTGTCACGAATGGTACCTGGGCATGATGGGGGAATGCAGCAGCTGAGCATCGAGCTTTTTAGAGTGCACAAGCAGGCAATGGTATATTCATCTTCTAGATAATTTGATTGCATAAGGCATGGTTCTCACCCACTCATCCTGTGTACACAGTCAATGAATTGACCTCGTCCCGCAAAAGTGACAATTCTGTATCGAAACTACATAGCATGCTGTTTTCTTCTTAAAATTCACCATTTTCAGTTCATTCATCAGATATGAAGCAGAAAGGGGAAAATTGAGAGCCTCAGGAACATTGCTGGTAAGTAAAATCAAAACTTTTCTTCTCTATTATAGAAGATCTAAGTCCATGTATTTCGCGTTCGCGTCAGCAATTAGTTTCGCTATTCAAAACGCCGTTTTGACCTACTGGTGGTTCTCACCAGGGCTTTTACACATGGCGGAGCCACCATGTGTAAGTTTTGAAAACACTTTTATTACCATGGTTAAATTTAGAAGGGGGAAATGCCATCATGTGTAAATTTAAGCATGAAAGTATATAATATACTTTTTGTGCATACAAAACGTACCCAACCAAAACAAAGCCATGCATTCTGTTAATCTGTACCATGAGTAAATTTTTCCTCAATGCTGAACGTTACGTTTCCAACATGCATAAAGAAAATCCTGGTGACTGAGAAGCCTGACATAAGGTACATTGATTTTCCCTCTAACTCCTCATTCTTCATCCCTTTTTTTCTTCTTTCTCTTTGTTTTTCTTCTCTTCCTTCTTCCTATTTTATCTTCATTCATGGTTTCATCACAGCATCCTCCTGAAGACTGGGAGATTTTGTATATTGTGCCTGTGCAATAAAATATTTTAATGCATTCATGTTCCAAACATCAGCAAGGCTAAAGTAAAGTACAGCATCTGAAATTGCTGATATCAGAAAAACAAAATGGCATTTATCGTGAAATAAGTCACCAGTCCATTCACTGCCGATTATTTCGTCAGTCTGTCAGTGCCGTTGACAGCTTTCCACTCCATAGACTTTGTACATTACGCGAGTGCACACCATCGATCATGTCGATATGTACAGATATTGATGGCCAATGGTGCACACACGAGAAGAGAGGTGACTTATTTCATCATAAGGCTAACAAAACAATACAACAAACATGACAAAACAAGCAAAAGTCATTCTAACATGTCTGAAAGTAGAAATGCAAATCCGAATCGTTAAATTCCAATTTTTATTTATTTATTTTTTAAAACAGTTTCTGACTTTTGCATGTTTTGAGTAGAATCTAAATCTAGTTCAAACATTAGATTTCAAAAATCGCAATGTTTTTTTAAATTACCTCCATTGTCTATTAATATCTGTGCTATTTTCTTGTGACCGTTCGAGACTGCAGCCATCAATGGACGCTTGAAGCTCTCTCCGCTAGCGATTTGAGCGATAGCATACGCCTCTCCTTCCGGGGAGGCACCCTTCTGTAAGAGGTCGATCACTGCGTCGTCATCTCCATCTAAACAACATTCAACTAATGCCGTATCCAACGCTCTTTGCTGATTTACATTGCGATTATCTTGAAAGAAATTCATTGGATTGTGAAGCTTCTTTCTGGACATGATTGTGGGCTTCAATAAAAACAAATTAAATCAATAAAACAGTAAAATTGAATGAGTGGTATGCATCGTAATATTGGAAAATTTATTGGAAAACAATATTATGGTACATTCGAGGAGACAAAAAATCGAGTAAAATCTTGTTTGATTCCATCCAGCCACTCCTTCACTCCCTCGCTCAAAGACTCCTACTTATATTTTCGTCCTGTCAGTTTTTAATTTTTTTCATCCTTTTGTTTGTAACATTAAATCTCTGGAAAAGATAAATATACCCCCTGCCTCATATCATGATTCATTTTGTCAAAGCCTAGCTGGTACGTGCAAAGAAAACAAAACAAAATAGATTGATATATGGATATTGCTGAAAATCGCCATACAGGAAACATTGCACATGAGGTGATTTAATTTTTATCCTTGACATATGTTATCATTCCCCCCCCCCAAACTTTCTGTGTGGCGTATTCGAAAAAATAAAAAAATAAAAAATGGTGGTTTACCGTTTTTAGGGAGTTGAAACTGATGTACAGGATAGAGGAGAAGTTTGTCATGGCTGTCGATGTCAGCTAAGGGGGGGGGGGGGGCGCTATTGAGTGTGAAATAGAAAAACAGAGAGAAACGAAAGGAGGCAGAGAGAAACTTTTATGGGCAGTGATAATAATCAAATATACCATGCACTGAGAAGTTCTAGTTGAAATTATGGATTCTGAGGTGACTGGCATAGCACTATTTTCTGAGGGGCGCAGCCCCGAAGAAAATAGTAGCCTAACTAGGCCTATGCCAGTCACCAAAGAATCCATGATTTCAGCTGGTACTTCGAAAAGAGTGCGTGGCATATTTGATTTATATCCTATACACAAGAGACAAAATGTATCATATACCCAGTTGTTGGATGTCCGGACAGGTTGTATATCCGGACAGTCGATTTTAAACAGCCAATTGAAAAAGTTCACAAGCAAATCTCTTACATGTTTTAGCACAAACTGTTAGACAATATTATAGCGAACAAATATTGATGATGATTAGCACAAATCAATGCATAGTTTTTGTTTAATCCAAAGACAAAAAAGAAGGCTTCATTTCTGTTACACCCAACCCCCCATCCTACATAAAAAAGTAATAATAAAGAAGTAAATTTACCACATTTGTTAATTTTTGCCTAGTCACACAAGGTCATTGCTTAAAGCCAACAATCCAACAATAAGGATGAAAACTTGAAGTAAACAAGAAACGATGAAAACTGGAAAACTCGAACACATTTACAATGTCTCTAGTTTCATGTTTCAGTTATTTGTTGTAAATATTTACAACGCACCCATGAAAATTGAATGAGTGCCGTACGCGTTGCATACTAGTAGTAAGTCGTCGTGCAATGCGCGTACTATGCAATATGCACATTATGCAGCGCAGGAGCATACGCAGGAGTTTGACGCGCTCAGTCTCATATTATCGGATAGCGATAGCTAAATATCTCGTTATCCCCCCAAATGACGTCAGAATCTTGGTATAGCGGAAAATATACCGAGATTGACGTCACGCCATATCCATTTTTCTTTCATGGTGAAATTATTTTTAGTCACATGAGAAGTTCTCGACCAATCCTAGCTAGATAAATTTAAGACGTAGGATATAAAGAACAATATGGGCAGTCAATGCATTCATATTGGAGAGGGTAACGAACACTGGCGTAAATCCCGGGGGATGGGGGATATATCCCCCCCCCCCCCCACTTTTTTGAGAGGGGAGGATGGCGTGTACAAATATCCCCCACTTTTTAAGGAAGAAATGATATTTGAATTAATCAGTTAATAAATTTTTTAATAATCTGTCATAAACAACCATCATATTTTAAAATTTCCATTTGAAAATGCGATTTTTAAAACCAAAAGAGCGCTTATTTTTGCTCGCTCGCTTCGCTCGCTCCATATTATAGAATTTCTATTTGAAAGACTTCAAGACTTCAAGAATTTTATTCCATTTCCATTCATTTGCAAAATAAACAAATACAAAGCAAATCCAATAGATTGTTGAACATATACAATATAACATAATGGTTATAGCAAAATAGAGTAAAGATTGTAAAATTTGTACAAAAAATTATATATGGAAATGAGGGGGACCACCAAAAAGCGAAGCTTGTATATTGTAGTACCCCCTTACAACTGAGAACCAATACTTCTATGTAGTGCATAATCAAGGCAAAAACAAAAACAAAAAAAAGAGGGCAAAATATGTATCAACAGAAATATCAAGGGGGTTGCATTAACATCATCACTTACTATTCTTATGATATTACATACAAAAATCAAAATAAAAGAATGTGAAAATGTGACTGAAAACCAGAAAAGTGGTAATTTTTGGCTCGCTCACTACATAAATAATTAAAATGTGTGTAAGGGGGTCTGTGCAGGTGGGTAAGGGCGTGTGTTTATACTTAAGTGTGAGTTCGACAGAAAAAAAATCGGCAAAAAAGTCAGTCACTCCCCCCTCCCCCCCCCCACTCCTCAAAGTGGTAACGAAAGTATGATGACCGCCCCACTAATGGAATAGGCCTACATGCAAGTTTACTTTCCACACTTTTGACCAGAAAACTATATTTAACTGGAAATATACAAAAATCTCATTGGATGCAATGATGGAATTCGGCATTTTTAGACGTAGGCCCAACGGGCGTTCAGTTTTAGAGGCATGAGCATGGGTATGGGTACTTTCGGGGAAATTTCATAATCTTTCCTTTTAAAAATAATATAGGCCTATAGATGTAGATATGACTTTTTAGAGAGAGATCTACTTCGTAGTTCTAAAATTTTGAAGTGGACTCATTTTTGTTTAATTTTAATTTCACTTTTTTTTTTTTTTTTGTTCTTTGTGTGTGTGATTTAAGGAAAAGGGATTGAATTGAAAAGGTCTTTACTGATCTGACTAGCGACCAACGGTCGAATTGCACAGATTTACATTCAAATTCAAATACATAATACAAAAGCTGTCCAAATATACATGCAAACGAACAAAGAAAAATGAGACAAATTCAGTGGCAAGATATGAAAGTGCACTTTTAAAAAAATATTTACAAAAATAAGAATTTAAATCATCCCACAACCCAGCAAAACAGCCGCCCAGGGAGTGAAATGTAAATTAAATGCACACAATAATAGCAGATCATGATGGTTGCCTGTTGACCTGAAATACAATACACTGACTAATCAGTACAATGTGGGAACAGGATATTTTCAGCAATAAACAATGGAACTAGGGTGGAAAATATAAAGATTTCCATTTTATTTTCCCCCCTACAAGAATATTTATAAAAAGAAATGGCCGCTGGCAGGCGATAGAGAGCTATAGGTAGCGCCAGATTGCATGCGTTGCGTTTCTCACTCTGTAAGGGTTTTTTTTTTCTGTAGTTGCGGGATGTCCCTAGTCAGTAGTCAACCCTTGAACTTCAACCAGGTGCGAATTGGCCATGGGGAGTTTGGAGAGTTTTCCCCATGCACGAGCCGGTCTGTACTTCGTTTGAAAAGAGCATTTCTTACACAAAAAGTGCCTTTCTTACACAAAAGGAGCCGGTCGACGACAGAACGGGCTGGTCATAAAAAGGGAGGTCGGAACAACGGCAATAGGGAAAAGAAAATAATAATAATAATAATTTAAAAAAACAACAACAACCAAACATACAAACATCCACAACAAAAATGGAAGTTTGAGAGATTTACCCATGCACGGGCCGGTCAGTATTTTGTTTTAAAAAGGGACTTTCTTGCACAAAGGGGCCGGTCGAAGACAGAACAGACTGGTCATTAAAGAAGGGAGGTCGGAACAAATAATAAAAAGAAAATGAAAAATAAACAAATAAACAAATAAACAAACAAACACACAACCACAATAAAAAAAAATGTAATTTTTGAAGATTTCCCCATGCACGGGCTGCAAAAAGGGAGGTCGGCACAACAAAAATGAGGAAATAAAAATGTAAAAAAAAAAAAAAAATTAACCCCTTTTCTGGTTTTCAATCACATTTTCAAAAATATGATGGTTGTTACGACAGATTATTAAAAATTATTTTAACTGATTAATTCAAATATCATTTCTTCCTTAAAAAGTGGGGGGGGGGGGGATATTTGTGCTCGCCATCCCCCTCGCAAAAGTGTGGGGGGATATAATCCCCCACCCCCCAGGATTTACGCCAATGCCCTGGAGAGAACTTGGAGACGTCGGTCCCCTGGTTGCGCTCTTAGTATAGGCCTACACGTGTGATTGGGGCCTGCTCACTTGATCAAAGGACCACGAGACCGAAGGCCCGCGTGACCGCGTTTAAAATCCTATATAACCGAATTTAAAATAAGATTTGTATCCCCTCAGGTTTGTTTTCCTTTCATTGCATGCCCCCATGTTAGCACTTTACAGTGCCCCCACACCTCCCCACGGGGAAAACGTTCACTGTAAAAAAAAATTGTTGTAACTATTATGGGAATTTAGAGTAAATCACTGGAAGCATGGTTGCTAGTAATTTACTGTTTTTTATTTTTTACAGTATTGTACTGTTTATTCTACGATAAAACTGTAAACAGCAGTAACTAGAAAGCTTTCTTTGACGTCTGCTGAATAATCTTCTTGACATCCCTTAGTTTCCGATATAGATTGTTACTTGTTTGTTGATTGTTTCTTATCAGGTTACGTTTTCGCTTAGCCAATCTATCCAGTCTATTGTGGAGAGACTTGAGATGTAGTGTGAACCAAGGTAAGTTGGAAACTTTCCTTGAAGTCTTGTGAGGTATAAATTCTACTGCACCATTTTAAAGACCATCTGAGAAAAGAAGCCACATGTTATTCACAGATAGAGTATCCTCTTGTGAGATGATTTTCTTTCCAACTGACTCCATAATAATTATGGTTACTGAACTGTCCCCATTGGCCTTATGGTACTGCCGGATTTGTCTCTTTGGGCGTTTCTTGCTCTGGGTGACGCTGTTGTTCAAGTTGACTAATGGGCAGGCATGGTCAGATGCCAGGGAACACAGTTTCCTCACTGACGAGGGTTGGGTTGTTTATCAAGACAAGATAAAGTATGTAGTTGTTTCTTGTCGGCTCCTCGATGAGCTGTGTCATACCCTTGTCATCAAGCAAGTCACCAAACTGAGAGTGCACAGATGGAAAGTTGCAATTGGTGACGGTTTTGTTGTCCTACTTCCACCCTGGGAAGTTGAAGTCACCAGCAAGAAGGATGGTGTGATCCGGTTGGAATCGTGAGAGAGACAGTTCGAGTTCAGCCAGACTATCAGCATCCCCTTCATGTGAGCGGTAGTATGCTCCAATGAAGAGGGTTTTGCACGAAGCAAGTTTCAAACTACACCAGAGCAGTTCGCAATTTGTCTCAAAGGTTTCTTCTCTTACTAGGATAAGGTCGTTTTTAGCCGCCACAAAAACTCCTCCGCGGTATCTCCTTCACGGTCCCGACGCAGCACACTGTAAATGTCAGTAGGGAAACACTCATCTGTGTGCCGAGTTGAGCAGTGAGCCAAGACTCCGTTTCTATGATAATATCTGGTTTATGTTGGTCTACCAGGAAAAAAAAAAAAGAAAAGAAAAGAAAAAAAAAGAAAAAAAAAGGGGGATTCCTTCTTGGCAGGCAAGCTTTCACAGTTGATATAAAGTACCTTTAAGGATTGTCGATAGCACTTCTTCTTGCTTGGGTCTTTTGGACGTGGTGAGGAGGCTGTCCAAAAGATGGCTTAGGCAAGCAAGGATGGGAGGTTCCCTTGGCAACTGTCACTGGTGGTATGACTGAGTGGTTCAGAGAAATTGCTAGTTTCAACCTCATATTGGAATAAGGTTGGACTGATATTTAGAAGACCACAGTGGTTGCACAGCCAAACAGCAGAACTGTTTCCCAGATATCTATACTCCTTAGATTCCATGCCGATGCAACGTGTGGAACCAAATACTACATCCATCACACTGGATTCCTCGGGTCTTGGATTTAACCGCGCGGTTGCAGGTCCCACAAGGAAACCTGGAAGTACGTGGTCCAGAGTTCAGTCAACTGGGACTCAACAATATGATGGTCCAGGATTCGTCAACTGGGACAGTATGATTTCTTAATTAATGATTTCTTAATCACCAAAATCGCGTTAGCAAAATTCATGGGAGGGTATAGTGGATGGTATGGGGAGGATCACACAATTCTTTTGATGATTTAAACACGAGAGGTAGTTTAATTAACACAGATTTTTAAAAATGAATTTTCAAATTCAAGTTTAAACCCCGGGGGGGGGGGGGGGGGAGGTCACTTCCATTGAAGAGTGGCCAGCATCCGCGAGAAAACAAAAAAAAAAAAAAAACGCGGATAAAGGGTATTTTTTTCAGGGGTAGGCGCGGAACGCGAAAAGAGTGTCAAAAACGCCCAAAAATGAAAAAAAAAAAAAGCCCCCTAAATCACGATAATCTAAAACGCGAAAAGGGTATGTAATTTGCACCGACTGCGAGACCGACTGTAACAAGACCCGTGAACGGAAAATCCTATAACGCCTGTGTAAAACATAATGAGACAGTGAATTATCTTGAGATAAAAACGGCTTCAAACTTTCAATGGACCCCACTAACACTCTCAAGATATGAAAATGGGAATATCCTCGTTTAGGGTGTGCAAATCTGGGACATCTGCACAAAATCCGTGTTTAGGGTGTCCTAGCGGCCTGCCCTTGAATCCTCGTTTAGGGTGTTTTTTAGGACGATTCTCGCGGATGCTGTCCACTCTTCAATGGAAGTGACCCCCCGGGGTTTAAACACATGAACCGAATAATCAATTTCGCCTGATCATGGAATGTGTATCATTCCCACGCTATAATTATGACAAAAGCGGTAGTAAATGCCAGTAACAATGGAGTGAATGACTGGTTCACTGCCAACATATCCAATGCAACCATCCTTCGAGGAGGAAAATAATCCCCTTTGTAGTACTATTGGTAAAAGTAGAATTGAAAGTACAAAGTGCAAACCATGCTGCATTAGAACACCCATGAGTATTTATTTGAAATTCAAGGCTAAAAATGGTCCTGGATTTCATGGCTATTCAGTAAATTAGCTAAGGCACAATTATTTTCAATCATGCAAAATTATGTTGGGCGCTCAAGCACATCACCCGTTGATTGCTTTGCGTGCTCGTGTTTGATGGAAAAAATGATAAAGGTACTCATTCTTTTTCATTGCGCATCTTATCGACAGTAGTCCAATGTAGATCGTATATCGTCATAAAGCCTGACGACAGAAGATATATTTCGTTTTTATTTGCGTGTCGAAATGGAGCCCCTTTTTCATATCATCTTGATATTTCATATTTCGATAGTAACTGTCCCTGGCGGTAAGTTGTATTTTTTTTTCTTCTTCATGAAATGATGTATTCAATTTTTAGCTTTCACAGTTTTTTAAGGGAGTGATTAATTTTATTTGAACGGAATGACATTTCTGCACACTTGTGGTTCAGATTGATGCGTTTGCCCTCGCCCTTTTTCATCCACTCAAAATGTGTCGAGTATCGACTCCACATGCCTGCCTGAAGGAACTTAACTTTATAGTCCGGCAGCCAAACCCGGATTTTGGGCCTAAGGTTGCATTTAATAATAAATATTATAAAAATAATAACTCTTATTTTACCCAGGGTAGTTTTTTTTTTTAATTGATATCGACTGTTCAGATCTTCTATTTTAACAATGCACATGCTGGAGCTCTGTCAGCATTGAGCAATATGAGATATACGTGAAAATCCAAAATGGCCACCGGCGGTCATCTTGGATTTTGAGTTTACCTGCTTTAAACATCCCTAGAATGTTCAAAATTGGGAATTAAGGTTTTTTTGGGGGGATGGAGAATCCAAATCTGTGGTTAGTTTGAGGATATGACTATGTTTCGATGTCTTGATATAAAATGGCAGCTAATTTTCAAGATGGCACCCCCAGCAGTCTATTTGTACATGTACATATATGCAATATTGCATTGAAAATCAAGTAGAAAATAGATTGAATATGATTGTTTTTATTTCTACAAGGATGATATTTAAGAACACAAAACAACAAGCATATTGGTGATGGGGAGGAGAGGGAGATTTTTTTTTTTTTTTTAAATGATATTTTTTTTTATTTTCTCTCAAATCAAATACATATTATATAAATCATAACAAAAGATTTACATATTCTTCATATAGACCAATTTCACGTCCGGTTTATGTATTTGGCCCTCTATCGGCGACGCCATTGCTGCGGTGGGCAAGCGCGCTGACTGCGATTGGCTCTGTGTACAAAATGAATGTAAGATATGAGATATGCCCCGATATTGTTCCATTTACTTTATTCTTGATCAATAAAATAAAGCATGAATACATGGGTAAATGAGGTAAGACAATGGTCATATCTGACGGATGAAGGTATAATGTATTTTTGTACTTTCGATGGTTTTTCAACTTACTTTTGTCAGTAAAAGTTCGATTGCAGCATAGAAGCCGTAGTAAACGGGAGCCCTCAATCTTACCCTGTTTACAAAGTCATGTTTTCACTCATTAAATTTTACGCCAAAGTACATAATGATAATGTTTCTTGACTTCAAAGTCCTTTCTGTTGATATCGGATGTTTTTACCCACTGGCGACGAATTCCTTCAAATTGCTTACGGAAACCTGTGTAGGGAGTACGGCTTCTCACACAAACAGGCTTCATGAGTCAAAAGCGAGTGAATTTCGCACTCATTTAGCTTAGAATTTTTAAACTTTCTCTAATTCTTGTGGCATTTGAGCACCGCACAGCTGCGACCTGAACTTCCCTGATAATTTCTCATTGCAAATATTAAAATAAATCTGCATATACTGGTCAAAACAGACAAAAAATTGAACGAATGTATATAACGCGCTATTGACTTGTGTACTATAAAAATTGGAGCGCCCACCGCAGTATGTCGAACTGTGTCGAACAGTCTGCTGCCCTCTTGCGTTGTGAAATTGGTCTATAACAGGATTGTACATTGATACATTGGTTTAATATAAAAATACAATAATATAAACCCCCCAAAAGCACTTTCATAATCCATTTACAAGTATTGCCATATTAATGATCAAAAATAGTACGTGAGAAAATCTTTTGTTTGTTTTCCCATCCCTCCCCCATAATCCTTTTGTCAATATTTTGTATTTGATTTCATTCAACATAAATCATTACATTAAAATCAATATAGATAATACAAATCTTAACTTCAAGATAGCCTACTTCCCAAGCATACACACCCACACACACACACACACACACACACACACATACACTTTACACTATGGAGGAAAAGCATATGAATGTAAAGCCCTCTCTTATTCTCTGGCTTAATGATTTTCTTACTGGTAGAGTTCAAAGAGTAAAACTGCAGAATGATTTATCTGATCACCTCACTACGAATACAGGTTCCCCCCAGGGGTGCGTGTTGTCGGCACCATTGTTTCATGTATACAAATGACTGCATCTCACCAAATGATGAATACGCCGGCGACACAGCTATTCATTGGCATGATCCGTGACAATGAGGAACACAAATATCGGGAAGAGTTAACAATGTTTGAGAACTGGTGTGAAGACAATTTCTTGGTACTGAATACAGCTAAAACGAAAGAGATGATTATCGATTTCCGTTTAAACAAAGGTCAAACAAATCCAATCAGTTTCAAGGGAGAGGAAATGCATATTGTTAAGAATTACGTGGGCACAATAATTGATAACGAACTATCATGGAAAGACCAATGTCAATCTCTATATGCAAAGGCCCAACAACGAATGACCTTTCTTCGGAAAATGTATTCGTTCAATGTTGACAGAACAATTATGAGGTTATTCTACAAGTCAGTTATAGAAAGTGTCATGCTCTTCAGTTGCGTGGTTTGGTATAGTGGATGCAGACAGATAGTGGGTCTAAAGAAATTGCAGAGAATAGCCAATTATGCAGGCAAGATGACTGGTGAAGTGACAAACCTGACACACGAATGATTCTGAAACAGGTATCACATATTCCGGAAAATAGAAATCACTCCCTCCATCCGTGCTATACTCTAATGCAATCAGGAAAGCGGTACAGATCAATGAAGGCTCGAACTTCTCGCTTCGTAAATACAATGAACAACTTCATTCAAATTGATTAAGCCTATATCTTGCCACTTCAATAGTCATCTTCTCATCATGTTCACAGTCATCTAGTCTTATATTCATCAATTAAATTACACCTTTCACTTTACCAAGTATATCATGATCAAAAAGATAACTCCTACTTTATCCTGTGTTGTTCTAAAATCTTGATTTATGCCATTATATTTCCAAGACCAAAACTATAGATACAGCATGCAGGATGGTTGGGAAAGCAAAAAAAAAAAAAAAAAAAAAAAAAAAAAATTCGGCAAGCGAGGTGACCAAATGTAATTATCTTATAGGCCCATAGTGTATTTTAATGACGAATTATCACTTCTACCTAGAAAAAGTGTATATTTTTCCTCACTCACTGCTCTGGCTTGTATGATATTTAGATGCAGGATGGTTTCGGAAAGCAAAAAACAACAAAAACAAAACAAAAAACAATAAATACATTTTTTAAAATCCAGCAAGTGAGGTGACCGAATGTACATTTTTTAAACATGTTAAAGGTATTTCGATGACGAAATAATACTTCTAACACGAATGTGTGTTTCCTCACTCGCATAGACATAGTTGTTTTACGAGACAGCAAACTGCACCAGTGAGGTGCCAAAATAATGTCATATTTGGCAGCAAGGTGATCATGATTGTCAAGTCCCTTTTTATGACCAAATAACACTTCTTTCATAACAAGAATGGCTATTTTTGGCTCACTCATTCCGCTTCCACTGGCGTAAATCCCGGGGATGGGGGTGTATAAAAACACAACAAAAATGTAACTCCCCACTAATTCAAAATAGCATAACTTTTTAACGAAGACGCTTTGAGGAAAATAATTTGGCAGGAGTGTTTCTACACTTATTGACTAACTTCTGATTGAAAATGAGATTGATCTGTCAAGTTATGCATGAGTGTGCAGACATTAAAGGCAAAAAATTCACTTTTCAAAAGTCACAAGAGTTATTTTCGGGGGTTTGTGAAACAAGATTTTTCTGGTGTTTGTTTAACTGCTGTTGATGTTTTTCAGGGTTGCGCCATGGTTGAGTGAGAACATTTTTAACGATGAAGCAATAAATGCTAAAAATTTACTGTTTAATGCCGGAAAAACGACTACCCGGTATTTTCACATAATGTGCTGACTCATGTTGGTTAATGCCAGTTCTTTCCATAAATTGAATGGATTTTGTAGATTTAGGAGGGCTGAACGTCATTTTCCTCAAAAAAACTGTGTTCACCCAACTGTCATAAACATGAAAAGTGTCAGAAATAGGCATCACTGGGTCAAACAATGGCAGAGACCAAATTTGCCAAAGTTTTGTTTCACAGACCCCCCAAATGACTCTTGTGACTTTTGAAAAGTGACATTTTTGTCTTTAATGTCTGCTCACTCATGCATGACTTGACGGATCAATCTCATTCTCACACAGAAATTAGTCAGTAAATGTAAGAACACTCCTGCCAAATTATTTTGCTCAAAACTTTTTCGTTAAAAAGTTATGCTATTTTGAATTAGGGGGGAGTTACTTTTTTAAATGTGTTTATATATACCCCCACTTTTTGGAGGGGGGGGGGGATGGTGTGCAAAAATACCCCCCTTCTTTTTGAAGAAGGGCAATTCCGCGACAGAAAAACAGTCGCTTTCACATTTATGGTAAAAGCAATCACTTTCATCGCCCTGAATAGCCAAATCCTTGAATTAAAAAAAGCTGAAACAATAAAGAATTCCACAATCTTGGTCTGTGTTTGTATAATGCATGTTTGATTTTAAAAGACATGTTTGAAGTTTAAAATTGGCGCTTTTTTCTGGTAATTCCGTTACCGAGGTGTTATACTACTATATCATAAATGTAAGAATAAAATTGTTGGAATGAATGAGCTCATATGAAAGAATGGGCATATTTACAGAGTATTAAATGGTGAGAAAGGAGACAGAGTACAAAAGAGGCACAGAAAGTCTAAATATGTTGGTAACGGAATTACATCCTTGCCTGGAATTGCCCAGAAGTGATATTGTAGAAAAAAAAAGAGAAAAAGAAAGGAAAAAGGGGAATGAAAAAAGGAGAAACTCGGAAGCGCTCGCCGCTCGCATTTTCATATCTTAACCAAAATGCCGGGTATACTACTATTCTTAAGAAAGGAAATAGGTTTGCATCTTGTGTCTCTATCCAAAGTTTATGCTATTCTTCTACTCATAAGTTAGTTAGGCCTATATAATTGCAAGAATTCGAACGGCAAGTTGACTTAAAATAGATGAAATTTCAGGAGATAACGGCCTGCGGCAGTGACTATTATTCCTATACCTTCTGTGAGAAGAGAAGATACCAGTAAATATTATTGTACGTTACTAAAGCACGAGAACAATACACATAATACACTAGATCCTGTTGTCAGTATTAACAAAACAAAACAAAACGAAAAAAAAAATGAATTCGAGCGGCAAGTTGACTAAAAATGGATAAAATTTCAGGAAATAACGGCCTGTGACAGTGACTATTATTTCTATACCTTCTGTGAGAAGAGAAGATGCCGATAAATATTATTGTACGAGAAGGGAAAAACAATACACTAGATCCTTACAAAACAAAAAGAAAAAAAAAAGAAAAAAAAAAAAAGCTCGCTCTTGAAATCTTCTAGCAGTAGATGCCCAAATATCATTTTCTGAAGCGACGTGTCAGACTTTCCACGAATTCTGCAGGGAGTGTACATTATACATGTAGAATAATCTGGTGTATTTTGTATATTTTTCTTCGCACGCTGCGCTCGCTCATATAAAGGATCATTAGTATATGAGAAAGCAAGCGAATTGGGCATGCAAAGGATGTGACCGAATATATTTTATATATTTTATAGGCATATGGTGTATCCTGATGACAAAATGATACTTTATCATGGAAAGCGTATGTTTTCCTTGCTCACTTCGCTCGCTCGTAATATTAGAGATAAAACAATTTTCTTAATACGGCCCAAGATGGTTTGGGACAGCAAACAATTGGACCAGCAAGGTATATCATATTTGGTAGTGGGGTGACCAAAATATATGCCACTTAAATATCATTAGGCCTAGAGTGTATTTTGATAACAAAAATAAGACTTCTTTTACTGCAAAAAGTTGTTATTTTTGGCTCGCTCGCTTGCAGAAATAAACAGATATTATATAATTGGGCGGAGGGCGGGCGAAAGGATGTGTATATTGGAGTGTGACCAGGAAATTTCGGCAAAATATTTCGATTATCCCCCCCCCCCCACACACACACACCTCGAAAAGGATTTACGCCGGTGTCCGCTTCAGCTATCTTATAGGCCCATGTATTTTGATGACAAAATAACACATCGATCTTTCTTAACAAGAAGTTTCAAGAAGTCCATATTTTTGGTTCGCTCGCTCGCAAAATTTGAAAACAAGGTGGTTCATATAATCTAGAAAGAAGCGTCATTCCCCTCCCCTCCAAAAAAACGCTTCGCAACCCCTGAATGTTTCATCAAGATAATAAAAATCTACATCTGCGATATTTTTTGAAAATAACTTCTTGTGTTTTGTGTGAGAGGGAGGGGTACTTAGATCTGACTTTGAACGCAGCATAACTGTCGGCAAATTTAGGTCTTACACCCCCACCCTTCATGTTCCCTGAATACTGAAACACTGCTTGCTAAAGGTGCGGTAATCTAACATGTGGCTCAGGGGCTCAGCACCCCCTATGAAAAAAATCGTTCCCAGGGGCCTGCCCTCTCCCTGTCTCTCTATCTGTCTCTGTCTCTGTTTCTTTTTTTTTTCCCCTCTGTCTCGGTCTGTCTGTCTGTCTGTCTGTCTGTCTGTCTGTCTGTCTGTCTGCCTGTCTCTATCTCTCTCTCTCTCCTTTCTCTTTCTCTTTTAATTGATTCCTTTCTAAGGTTTTACGATGTTTCAGACATGATAAACGTATAGCTGTCTTACGTTTGAAGTACTCCTTTTTGCATTTCTGTTTCTTTAATTACTTTGAAGTATATTCATCATAATATTTTCATCAATTTTTATTGATAGGTGTATTAGGTTCGACATGCAATCCAACAGGCATGCAGATCCCGCCAACAGAAACACTAATTAATCAGACTGTACCCTCACCACGGGGTAAGATTAAAACCAGTGGAGGACACGGGTTTAGATTAAATTTATTTGGTAGTCGTACTGTAGTACTAACATTAATTTGCTATACATTTCAGAAAGCAAGCTAGGTCTCAGTACATGAATTGAAATATACTTTCACGTTTAAACAAGATTAATCGATGCCTAACGATTTTTTTATTACAAAAAGTCATATTCAGAGGGGTGGCATAGCTCTCATTTTGACAGAATTAGGCACGTAATGAAAAAAAAAATCATTAGGCATGGCTTAATCTTGTCTAAACAAGATTAAGCCATTTTTTAAAACACTGTTGATTTCTGTGAACACTGTTAAATGTTGCTTTTTTTCTCTCATGTGATAAGTTATATATTGCATAGCTCTGATTTTTGGCAGAATTATTGTACACTTTTAAAATTGTACGATGTTAAATGATACGAAGTACTCGATATAGGATATGGAAGCATTTTTAGAAAAAAAAAATGGTTGGGCTATTAAAAAATGCTGCTGTAAAACTCCCACAATAAATAACTCTCCCACCTAGATATTTGAACCCTATATAACGCTCCGAAGCTCCGAAAGTTAGCACAGGCATACAAGTACGATTTTGTTTCAGAGGAGTAAAGGATATATATATAATGACATCCTTTAATTCCAGATGGGATATATAACATAATAAAGTGTTACGCATCATTGTCGGACTAGAATATGCAATATTGAAACGTCATCATAATTATCTTTTAAAAAGAGGTTTACATGTGACTTTCAATTTATGAAAATGTTGTTTATGTGATTTTTAAACTTCAGTAAACGAGGCGCAGTCACATGAATGCCTCAGACCATGTAACTCCTCGGCCAGCCCGATGACCTGTCGCTATACTCTGGAGGTGGAATGGTACACAACGATGTCTCGAGAGTGTTATGACTGTCCCTGTAACGTAGATCATTGCTCAAGAGAGAGATGTATCACTGGAGATGGTGTACATCGTCCAATCGTGACGGCTAACAGGGCACTACCTGGTCCACCCATTGAGGTAAACATTCTTTAACATTATTAGCTTATACATGATTGTATAGAGATTTATCCCATTAACAGAACTGTACTTATACTTGCACCAAATAGTATGCGACATATACCTTACTGAAAATTGAGAAGAACCCAGAGAAGGAGGAGGAGAAAAAGAAGAAGGTGATGAAGAAGATGATAACGAGGAAAAGACAAGGAGACCGGAGGAGGAGGAAGGAGAAGAAACGAAGAAGAAGAAGAAGAAAACGAAGAAAAAAGAAGTAGAAATTACCCAGTTTTATTCCACTTTCTTCATCATGTTCATAATGCAGCTCAATGGCTCCTAGCTTTGACAGGGGGGGGGGGGGGGGGGGGGGGAGTAAACTCCCAGCTTGTGGAAGTTGTCTTTCAGTAACTTTTATTTCTATTTCATTCATTTTTTTTCATGTATTCACTTATGTTTGTTTTTAATTTCCTATTTCTTATTCATTATTTACTTATTGATTTATTTCTTTGGGGGTTTTTTTAAGGCAAAGTCCACCCCAGAAGTTTCACTGTTTCAATAAAAGAAGATTAATTTGTACAGCATTTTGAAAAAGAAATGAGCAAAATCAGTCAAAGAATAAAAAAATTACACAAATTGCTCTCGGTTCTGCAAATTGGCAACACTGATGACATCATATGCGAGCAGCTCTCCATTCACTTTGTACATGAAATTTCACATTTTCTCAATTTTCTTGGAAGTTACACATTTTTTAACCCTCATAGCCAATGTATGTTCACAAGAATTGCTTTTTACATAACATACTTTGACTATGGGGTGAGAAAATGTGAAACTTCCAAGAAAATTGAGAAAATGTGAAATTTCATGTACAAAGTGAATGGAGAGCTGCTCGCATATGATGTCATCAGTGTTGCCAATTTGCAGAGCCGAGAGTAATTTACTAGAAAATGTAAATGAATGTAATTTTCTTATTCTTTGACCAATTTTGCTCATTTCTTTTTTAAAATGCTGTTCAAATTTATCTCCTCTTATTGAAACAGTGGAACTTTTCGGGTGGACTTTCCCTTTAATTTTCTTTAAATTCTTGTAGGTATGCTTAGGAGATCGAATCATCGTCGACGTCATCAACAATTTGGACAATGGCGAAGGCATCACTCTTCATTGGCATGGACTGATTCAGAGGGGGACGCCATACATGGATGGTGTCGGTATGATCAATCAGTGTCCTATACATGCTCATACATCGTTCAGATACGAGTTCACGGCGGATAAGATCGGAACACATTGGTGGCATGCGCACACTGATATTCTTCGTGTTGATGGTTTGTCTGGAGCGCTTATCGTGAGACAACCTGATGAGGTGGGTGATTCTGGACGAGATTTAGGCTTTGGTCTCGGGGTGATGGGGGGGGGGGGGGCATAACATCTCAACTTAAGATGGTCCATTGGAAGGAAACAACCTTCGGAATTCCTTGTTTAACAATGTATAGTATTTCTAAGAGAAATCTATACCGTAAACAGTTACCTTAAAAATTATACCTAAAAACTGTGGCTACATTTTTTTTTACCACGGTCGAAAATGTGAACTTTAAACAGATGAGAATGATTTTGGTGATTAATTCTGCAAATAATCAGACTTTCATTTGAAAACAATTAACATGAGTTGATCCAATAATCCGAAAGATATTTCAAGCAAATTTGGGTTTTTTTTTGTTTTGAAAGTTCCTCAAAAGAGTTTTCTTACAAAGTGTTTGCGATGGTCAAAATAGGCTATTATAGATTTTAATGAAAATTCTTTGTGCTATCTTCCCCTACAGGATAATTCCCATCGTTCCCTATATGACTATGATCTGCCTTCTCATACTGTGTTTCTCAGTGACTGGACTCATGAGACTAGCACAGTTACTTTTGTAGTTGAGCATCATCGGAACATCTTTCGCCAACCGAAATCAATGCTCATCAATGGTAAAGCACAATATGGCATCTACTACGAGAATTCTACAAGTAATACACAATACGTCACGCCCAGAGAGGTGTTCACTGTCCAGCAGGTGAGTGCATGGTTGCCATGGTTACAGGGACAGGTTCAGAAGGCTCAGAATATTGTAGATGAGGATGCAAAATGTTTTCAGTATTTTCTGGCAAGCAAAGAAAGAAAATAGATAAATGAATTGATATTGTTATGTTTTACCATTGTCTCGTTGTTTTATATTGCATTTTAATTGTAATGCCATACAGGGCTCTCTTGCTAAGCAGTTTTGGTGTACTGCAGAGACCACCCCGTGCAAAGAAAACAAAATGAATACATAAACAAATATACATAAAAAAAAACAAACAAATAGATCATAAATGAATGAATAGATAAATAGATAAATAAAATATAACAACGCCAAAGAGAGGAGGAAAGGAAGAAGAAAACGCAGAATAGAAGAAGAAGAAAAAGAAGATGAAGGACGAAAGAAAAGAAAAGAAAAGAAAAGAAAAAGGTCTCACCTCAAAAGCGAACGGTCCCTGTGTCCTATCAAAAGATCTAGGCGTTAAGCTCAAGACCTATGTTCTGTTCCTATAGCAATTTTTATTTTCATACAGTTAAAATGACTTAAGTTGCAATGTTACTCTCTCATTTCCTTTCATAATGTGCTGAATAAACTTCATGAGAAAAAATAGTTTATGGCAAGTAATAGATATCTTTTCCATTTATCTCTTCTGATTTTTCTCGTAAGGGTAAAAGATATAGGTTCCGTGTAATAATCGCAGGGTTTCAGAATGTGGCGATGAAGATTTCTGTTGATGGTCACAATCTGACTCTCATATCCAGTGATGGCGAGGACTTTCAACCTGTAGAAGTGGATGCCTTTGTTGGACATCTAGGAGAAAGGTGAATTGTTGTTATTATTATTATTATTATTATCTTTATTTTTATCATGATGATGATGATTATGATGATGATTATCATTATCATTATTATCATTATCATCATTATTATTATAAAGTATTATCATTATCATTATTATCATTATTATCATTATCATTTTGTTTGGCGTCACTTGTACCTGGGAGGCGAAAAGCGAACTGAATCACCGTGACCCTCCAAAATATAACTGATTGGTGGTGTGCAGGTGGACCACTACACAGGGGTTTCCCCCTAATCTTATGCGAACAGTGCAGTGGATTCTTATAATTATGTGCAAAGGTGCTGACTCTCCTCTACACAGGACCTCCATCCAACGTCAATAAGGGGCTGTGACCAAAGGCTTTGACACATCCATCAAAGAAAACATATCATTGTTCCTTTCCATTTCGACTAGGTATGACTTTATCCTCAATGCCTCGAATGAGATCGGCAACTATTGGCTGAATGTCATGGATGATCGACCTCCCTCGTCGGATGATCTAGGCAATGAGAATGTGATAGGATTAGCCATCATAAGGTATGAAGGTGCACCCGAAGCCAACCCCGTGGAGGACCCGTCTCCAGACAGAAAAGGCACCGTTTTTCAGCAGTGGAATGCACCGTCTTCTTCAAACGTTATCACTACGCAGGAGCTAAGAGCCCTAGGTATGTATTTTCGTATTCTAGTTTTCATATATGGTGTCACTTTAAAGGTAGTAGCCTACATTTGCAAGTGGCACCCAATCTGCACAAGAGTTTTACTTTAGATTACTTTAAGCCACAGAAAAACACTCGTAATGTTTTAGATTCCAGTACATTCTTGTTTAGGATTGAAAAGGAAATATTCAACACAAATTTTCTGTTAGTTTCTTTGTTTTGTAAAGGCGTCTTCCTGAAGCTTTAAGAGTAAAACCATTCATTTTCACTTATTCTTTGGAATATTGTTGTAAATTTGATAACATAGTTTTACATAAATATCTTTCATTTAAAATTGAAATTGGCTTATTTCTCTTCAAATTCTGAAACAATGTTTTGCAAATGTGGGCTACTACCATTAAAAACAGAAGAGAGTATACAGAGAGGAAATGAGATGTGGCTATGAGTAGACTAATCCAGAATCTTCAGTGTTCTCTGGAATAAAGTTCACCATCCAAAGCTACTTACTGCCACAGGGCTTTCCGACATTGCAAAGGAATTGCTCATAGAAAAAATTTTACTGGTCAGAATTTAGGCTATAGGCATAATAGGTTGACCGATGAAATTTAGATAAAGGTTCGTTGCCACGGTTTCCATCATTATACCATCTCCCTTCTTTAGGCCTATACCTGAGGAGGTTGAAATTAAAAACAGTTTTGAACTAGACTTAGATGAAACACATTTCTTAATCATGTTAATCTTAATCTTAATTGCTATTTCAATTATTTTTAAACTTATAGAGCTGATAATATTGTATTAACCCTAAGATAATATTGTGTTAACCCTAAAAAGAACCAGGGGCTATTTTGGAGGTAAAGAAGACAGGGGGTGGGGGGGGGGAGGAGATGGCACACAACAATGACCCCCATTAATATTACGATCGCGACATGACTGACCGACGCAAAGTTTTACATAGACCTCAAGAACACAAATCTTATTTTTATGTAAATTTTTGTTTTTCAAATCTAATATAACAATTTATTTATGCAAATTATATGCATAAATTCATGTACACATATTGAGTGATAATCAAGTCCTCAAAGGCACTGGAGAAGAAATTTCTATACAAAATTTCTTTATAAACATTTTTATTATTATTATCTGATTATTCAAAAGGAGAAATTGAAAGTGATTTTAATTCCTATGCATTCTGCTGTTATGTGAATTTCTTTGTTTTTCACCTGAGTCTTTATTATTTTTCTAATCTTGCTGTTTAAGGTGTTATCTGGACCACTGTTCAGTTAGAATGGATGATAATAACAGCTTATAATAGGTGATAACGGAGGAAAATGAGGGAATGCAGTAAACAAAATTCGGAAATTATAATTTTTCGATCTAACATGAGGGCACAAACGTCACATGACTTGGTAAAGGCATGGCTGACTTTTAGTAAACTTCGAGTTAAAAGATGCGTTATAATTTTTCCTAAAAGTCAGAAAGCGGGGTGGCGTGAAATGTCGGGATTTGAACTGCACAGGGAAAATGGTCATGGGGCTCTATGATGCCCCCTAAGTCCTTTTCGAGTTAAACGTGGGGGGGGGGGGGGGGGAGACAATAAAATCACAGATCACCAAATTACAAATAAGAAAAGAAAAATGACAATACAAAAAAGTCTTATGTTTTCACATTATCCAACAAGTGTTTCAAAATTTGTTAAACAAGTTTTTAAAAAACTAATCTCAACTTGCTAATCTGCAGCCTCTATTTTGAATGGATGACTATTTCCCACACACTATACATCTCCCCCCTTTCCCTTTATTAGCAATGCTTCTGGGGACGAATGAGAAACATACACATTGATCTCTACAAATTATTTCTAATTACATCATGAAAGACTAACATCCAGGATTTCTTCCCGATTTTTCTCTTTCACTTCTGTAGAACCTAATGATTGATAGAAGATCCATTCAAACACCTTTTCGTCCAATCTGCCAAGTTTTGACATATTTTTTTTTTGCTTTGATCACTATTTGGATTAATCATTACAAATAAAAGTTTGTGGTATTTCTCTTTGGTAGAGGGCATTTTTATTGCTAGCACCATTACTTTAGTAGGATTCAGAACAATTGAGAAAAAAAAAAATCAATCACAGTGGGATGTCCTGTCTGACATGGTAATGGTGCACCATAAATATATTATCAGTCTGGGACTACATAAACAGTTCCTGATGCATAAAGAAAAAAATCTTTTTCTTCGTATGTTGAACGGTAATGAAGATTATTATCAAAGTAATCTACGATTATGTCCCTGTCTCTCACATTTTCAAATTTCAGTGTCCTGTCTCCTACACTTATTTTACCTCACTTCCCCCCAAAATGATTACAGTTAAAATGTATACTTTCAACTTTCAAGAAGGCACTGACAAATGCATTGTGTCCCCCCCCCCCCCAACCCCCCCCCCAAAAAAAACCAGGAATTCTCTATCATAATTAATAAATTCCTTGTTGATATAAATGTATGAAAAGCTCTGCTAGCTCTGTTTCTCTTCTTTCATTTGATGCGTAACTTATTTATTTATGAGTCAGACATGATTGAATTTAAACAATGAAAAGTGGTGGTACCAAAATTTCATTTGCACGCATGCACAAACTGTTAAACTTGAGTTATTTTTAGTGTAATAAACATGAAAACATGATTATTTTGGAAAAAAAGCACATCACAAAGAATTCACAGTTTCCTCGTTTATAATATGACACATCATGCGTAAAAAATGCATGCTAGAGAGAGTAAAATGAAAAGATGCTTGATTTCTCCCAAATATAAGTAGATAGTTTGTTGAGTAAGAAGCCATTCAACTTTGGATTGGGTAGTGCAATACTGATTTAGCATCATGCAGTAATGCAGTAAATCACATTAAACCTTCAGTTTACAAAGAAGAATATCATTGTTCTTCATTCACACATGTATAGCAGGTGGTAAAACCCCCTTCATTTTAACTTATTTCTTTTCTCTTCATAATAACTGACACCCTATGATGTTATAGGACAAAAATTTGTGATCCCATATTAGCAATTTTATTTCAAATCAAAGTGTCAATGTGTGAATATTATTAGATGTGTTGTAGATCGCAGAGAATAAACTTACATGTACGTGGCACTTCCATATTTATCAAAGAGTGCTCAGAGTTCAGCAATCTTCATTTCTTGCACTAGATCCCAACAAGCACATGATAATGATCTATAGAAACAAAACAAAGAAATGCATATAGTCATTATTATATTTGAAGATATTGTGTTAACAAAGGAGTCTTTAAAAATATTCAAAATATAATGAAAATAATTATAACTTCTGTTGGAATGGATATTAGTTGGGTGGGGTGCAATGCATCTACACCTTTTTGAAAGTTGACTATATCTGATTGACAATACAGGCCACATTTCATTTTCTTATTGATTGTTGTGACCCTTGCTTCATTTCATAAACATTTCCATCACAAACATTCATTGTTAACCATATAACTTTTCAGACATGCAATTTCTTCCAAAATATAAGTAGAAAATATATACTGGCGTTTAAGTCATGGTGCTGAGGGTGAGAGCGTTCCTTTTATCATGATTATGAATTTACTTTCCAAGATGCATGCGATTTCCTTGGCAACAGAAAACAAGTTCATGCTATTTCCTTGGCAACAGAAAACAAGTTCATGCAATTTTTATAACCTCTTCCTTTATAGCTGGGCAGTATAAGTATAAAAGCCAGTATTAAATATTCTTGCTTTAACGAAAATAAACCTATGCTGTAGAAAATACAAAACTGCAAGTCAGATTGACCCGGAAAAGAATCCGTAGCGGCCACACTTCGTTCCGGGTCAAAAATGAAAAAGAATAACTTAAAAATGACCTCGAATAAGGTCACATGTGACCCAGAAACAAGTCTTCGTGACCCTGTTCTGAGTCATTTTTTGACCCGGTTAGCGATGGTTATGATGGTATTGTGTTTTCATTTTTATGCTATAGTTTCTTGCTTCTTATTGCAATAGACCCTGTGGCAGATTAGCCTTGTGCTAAACAAGTTATCCAATAATTACTACTGCTACTATTACTACTACTACTACTACTACTACTACTACTACTACTACTACTACTACTACTACTACTATTATATGAATATAACAGACAATATAGATTTTTTTTTTAAACACCTCAAATATTCTCAAAGGTCAGGGTGCATAGAAGGAGTATATCAACCTTTTAGAAATAGGCATATTAATTATTATAAACAGAACTTTATTTTCAAATGTGGATTGGACTCTGCTTATATCTCAGATGCTGCAATTATACTGAAATCATCTTTATTCATGTAAAGGTGTCCATTATATTTATCCTTTGATTTAAAAACAAGTAGAATTTGTTTTTAGAAACATTCTAAAAAAGCACTGCAATGAACATAATAAAACACAAGGCGGGTTGCTAGCAAAAGAATAGTGACAGAATGTTGGCTCAATTGACAGAGCGTCCGCCCCATGATCGGGAGGTCGTTGGTTTGATCCCCGGCCGAGTCATACCCAGGGGCGTAGCTAGACCTTTTTCAGGGGGGAGGGGGTGGGGTGTAGAGGCCACTGATTACCGGCAGACATTGTCACCGATTACCGACGAACAATGTCTATTACTCAAACCGTATAAAGCCCATGGGGCACTTTCAATTGTGTGCCTCTATCACATTTTCCTTCGTCTCTCCTACACATTTTCATTCAATTTCAACCAGATTTGGTGACTTTTATATGAGCGAGCGAGGCGAGCAAGAAAATGATGCTCCTTTTCATTTCAGAAGTGATGATTCTCCATCAAATTACGAGATGGGCCTGTACGATATGTAAATCATAAATTTGGTCACTTCGCCTGCAAAATTCATTCGCTTTCCCCCAACATTCTGTGTCTAAATATTATACGAGCGAGCTCAGCTATTCACGAGACGACTTAGATAAATCTGACGTATTTGCTCATTAGCATACGACTGTATTTTGTCATCAAAATACTTTTGAAGAATAAGATATCTAAGTCATAGCCTATTCGATCACCTCGCTTGCAAGCGAGGAAATATATATACTCTTTATCATGGTAAAGGTGATAATTCTTCATCAAAATATGCGATGAGCCTACTAGATATCTAGATTATTTTTGTCCCATCGCTTGCCGAATTCGTTTGATTTCCAAACCTTCCTGTATCTATGATACGAGCGAGTGAGGAAAAATATATACAGTCCTTTTCCTGGTTGAGGTGATTATTCTTCATCAGGTACACGATGGGCCGAAAGGTATCTAAATTATATATTTAGTCACCTCTCTTGCCGAATTTGTTTCGCAACTATCCTGTATATCTAAATATTATACGAGCGAGGAAAAATATGTTCCTTTTCATGGTTGACGTGATTATTCTTCATCAAAATACATGATGGGTCAAAAAGTATCTAAATTATATATCTGTCACCTCGCTTGCCCGATTATTCTGTTATTCCAAAACGATTCCGTATCTGAATATTATACGAGCGAGCGCAGCGAGCGAGGAAAAAATATGCACTTTTATTCATGTCATTTCGTCAAAATACACTTAGGCCAGTATTAGATATCTAAATTATATATTCGGTCACCTTGCTTGCTGAATGCATTCGCTTTCAAAAACTATCCTGTATCTAAATTTCATACGAGCGATCGAGGAAAAATACATATACTTCTTTTCATGGTTGATCATTGTTCATCAAAATACATGATGGGCCGAAGGGTTATTGGGTCACTTCGCTTGCCCAATTCTTCTGTTAATCCAAAATGATCTCGTATTTGAATATTATACGAGCGAGCGCAGCGAGCGATGAAAAATATACACCTTTTTCATGTTATTTCGTCATAATACACTTAGGCCAGTATTAGATATCTAAATCATATATTCGGTCACCTTGCTTGCCGAATTCATTCGCTTGCAAAAACTATCCTGTATCTAAATATTATACGAGCGAGCAAGGACAAAATATATACTCCTTTACATGGTTGAGGTGATTATTCATTCTTCATCAGAATACACAAATTTATATTCCAAAACAATCCCGTTTTTTAGTATTACACGAGCGAGCGTAGCGAGCGAGGAAAAATATGCAATCTTTTTCATGCTATTTCGTCAAAATACACTTAGGCCAGTAAGATATCTAAATCATATATTCGGTAACCTCGCTTGCCGAATTCTTTTGCTTTTCCTAAACGATCCCGTATGTGAATAATAATTATATGAGCGAGCGCAGCAAGCGAGAAAATTTATACACCCTTTTCTCTAGACTTAGTGTTATTTTGTCATCAAAATGCATTTAAACATATAAGATATCCCAATTGTGTATTCAATAGTCTATTTGCCAAAAAAGGCGAAACCATCCATCATCTATACGAGCGAGCGCAGCGAGCGAGGCAAATTATACACTCTTCTTAATGGTAGAATTCTTATTTCGTCATCAAAAATACACTCCTATAAGATATCTAAATAATATTCGATCACCTATTTGCCAAATATCTGGGCACCTCGCTTGCCGTCTGAAACCATTCTGTTTCTACCAGGGCGAAGCGAGCGACCGACAAAATAATGCTATATTTTCTATAAACACTGGAGATTCCAGTCCGGACTCGATGGAGGGCTGGGTAACCCGATTACTGGACGACCCCATCACCACGGTACACATCGTCGGTAAACAGAGAGCGCGCCAATTGCGTAATATCAAAACTTGCCAAGGATGATGAAGGATCAAGCAAGAATACCTGACAAAGTACAGCCGGGACAGCCCTTCCTGACCCGACTCAACGTCTACACCGTACCCGCAAGCACAACCTCGGAACCTCTCTTTCTCTCTCTCCGAGACTTTTTCTTCTCTTTCCCTTGTCATCATCACTTTTCTTTTCCATTTCTTCCTTTTTTCTCTCTCTTTTCCTTTTCCCCTCTCTTTTTCTCTTTTCTTTTTCTTTTTCTTCCTTCTCTTTTTCTTTTCTTTTTCCTTTATTCTTCTCTCTTTTTCCTTTTCTCTTTTCTCTTTTTCTTCTTCTCCTTTTTTCTTCCTTTTTTCTTTCCCCTGCTCATTTTTTTTCTCTTCCCTTTTTCATTTCCCCGACGGCAGCGTAGATTTACCGACGATATCCTGAGCAGTGGGGGTGTCACACCCCCGACCCCCCCCCCCCCCACCCCCCGCCGCTATTTACGGCTCTGGTCATACCAAATACTTACAAAGATAGGACCTTCTGCCTTCTAGCCAGGCGCTCGGCATTATAAATGGAGAAGGGTAATGAAACAACCATATTATGTTATGCAAGGCCCGCTGGAAGATCAGCTGATAATAGCTGAAGTGGCTACCCTGGTAAATAAGGATTATTATTATTATTATTAATTAACTCTTTCATATGAGTTCAGTTTACGTAAAAGGTTTTTTCATTGGGAAATCAAAGCAACCGAGCTACATCGTAATATGTCTTCTGGTTAAGTCTTTATTTGTAGGTTCAAATAGATCAGGAAAAGGGGTTTCAAGGTACCTAACAGACATATTAATATTTATACATAACTCTGAATTAAACGAGGTCAAGCTAGAGCATCAATAAAATGCATGCTATGTGCATGCACGTTATACTGTCATCATAAAGATGATGATGATGATGATGATGATGGTAATGACTACAGCGTATTATATTTACAATTATCATTATTGTTGCTGATTGTCGTCATCGTCGTCATTATTTGAAAACTCATTCCCAAGATTGCATGGTGTCATCACATTTATGATATAATCTTTTAGACTTCTTAAAATGTTCCATTTATGATGAAGTTTGATCTGACTTGATAAATCTCTTGTAATATTGTAATTTTATGATTTACATATTTTGATCCGTAGAAAATGCCAGCCTTCCACAGGAGGGAAAACGGACTGCATATGTTGTTGTGGATTACAGCCAGGTTTGATAATTTTTACCTCGACATTATTCGTATCGCTTCTGTATTATTTCTTAATATATTCAAACAACATCAAGAAAAAAAATGACCATCTTGCCAGAAATAATATTAAGTATCTCGTTATCAAATATAATCAAGTACCGACAGTTGACGAAAATTACCGAAGATTCGAGCAAGACTGAGGTTTCTGTCCTCGGATATCACTTCAGGCCCCGTTTCATAATAATTGTTATCAATAACAAGTTGCGATAACTGTTATAAGCTACTGAAATCCTTGCATCTGATTGGCTGAGAGCAAATTTGTCTTGAAAATGTGGCAGTTGTTACTGATAACAAGTTTTATGAAACGGGCCCCGGACAGTATATCCTTTGTGTTCACCCGTGTATTGTTATTCATTTATGACCAAGATTTAATATTGAACTTATTTCTACACTGTAAAAAAAAAACCCGACCATGTAACGTAACAACAACAACCCCCCCCCCAAAAAAAACCAACAACAACAAAAAACAAACAAACACCAGAACAAAACGAAAAGGAAAAACAAAGCAAAAAAAAACACGAAAAACATTTTATCTCTAATTTACGTTTGGAAATATTATTTGCAACCCCCATGCACTGACGACTGAGCAAAACAATAGAAACTACAAGTATACTGTCTATTTAACTTCTCTTATTTCTATACGTTTTATCTGTTTGCCTGTAAATTGATTTGATAAGAACAGAATAAAATCTCTAACAGGCTGGAGACGACCGATTTTGGGAAGATTTCAACAGCCCCCAGCTAAATGACCGCGCATTTGTTTTCCGCGAGTACCCACTGCTTTCACAGTACGATGACGACAAGAACGACGGTGACCTGTGCGATTTCTTCAACGAGACGATGGACAACATATGCAGGGGGCCGACAACATTCTGCAAGTGCACTCAAGTACTCCAGGTGAAATTGAACCAAGTATGCAAGGAACAATACGCCTTCTGGGAGGCAAAGGGGAGGGCGAGGGGAGAGGGAAGGGAATTGGGCAGTAGTAGTGATTATGGACTGAACGATAAGTGTAGCTATCAATTTAAACGGTAACAGTTCGTTATTCCTAAGGTTCGTTATTCCGAAGGTTCGTTAGCCATGTTAGCCCGAAAGTGAAATAAAGTTCGTTAGTTCGTTAGTTATTTTCGGACTAACGAACCTTATTTAATTTTCGGAGTATCGAACCTGCGGAATAACGCACCTTCGAAAAAACGAACATCACCCGTTAAAACACCGGTAGCAAAATCAAGGTCAAAGTTTGAAAGTTTTATTATCAGTATGGTCGAATGTATACCGTTCGTCCTTTCTTCTTTTTTTTTGTATTCGTAAACCATTGATCGCAAACTTCATAAAGAAAATAAATTCCCAAGCAAATTTCACGGTAATTCTTTCAGCCTTTGGAGCTTGTTCTTATCAATGAGGGGAGGTCTATCGACGTTCATCCTTTGCACCTTCATGGACACGCTTTCTATGTTCTGGCTCAGGAAAATATCAATAAAACCAAGGAAGAGGTTATCCAGATGGACAGAGGTAATTCTTAATTTTCATTTTCTCATGCTTTATCAACGTCTGGATATACCCAGTGCGCCATAGTGCTCTTTTGGTGCGGAATCAATCCTTATTTCCTCGTCCCTCGGATAGGCCTTAAAGCCATTGGTTGACCGCTTAATATTTATGCAGCAATACTGATGCTCCTACCGTTCTAATATTCATTTGATATAACGAAAGCACGGCTTCTCACTCTTCTGCATGATTTTAGAGTGAATCTCTACACACTTCCTCTTGATCACTCATCTTATTATCTTCAGATGGTTTAATCATAAGAAACTATGACAACCCTCCTAAGAAGGACACGGTGATGATCCCTAGTCCAGGTTACACCGTCATCGAGTTCGTTGCTGATAACCCAGGCTGGTGGTTCTTTCATTGCCATATCGAATTTCACGCTCACGTAAGCTATAAACTACTATATATTTTTCACTCTTTCAAGAAAATCTTCAAAAAAAGTACTTGATTAGTTTGGATTTGGAGTCCATTTAAAAGAATTTCAATTTTTTTTTTAAATTTATGAATACGTCTAGCTTAAATTTCCTTTCCCACTCACTTTTCTTGATTTTCGTTCTGGAATCATCGCCTATTTTACTATTTTCTATTCCAGACCGGTATGGCTCTTGTGATACGTGTTGGTGACAAGGCAGATATCCCACCAGTGCCGCCCAACTTTCCCCGTTGTGGAAATTACCCGGCACAATCTGATGGATCAGATCCTACTCCACCAGTTTCTGGTGTCGTCATTGGTCTTGCAGTCTCGACTGCTGTCTTCGGCATTGCCACCATCATTCTCGCATGCTGTCTCGCAATTGTCTGCAGCAAATTAAGCAGGCCTAATGAAGCAAGAGGCATGGCGATGACCGGTCATGACAACAGAGGTCATGAGAAGTAAACTTAAAGCATGGCCATGGTACAACAAAGTTTTTGCAAAGCATCAGACACATCAAATGATTTGTATTTCTCGATATACTTTATTCTGATATATAGGGCCTATACGTATTTTGCGATAAAGTCGCACATAACTATAATTTTTTAAAAATATAAATCAGGTTTTCACATTTATTGGTTAACACTGAAATCAAAGGTAGCGAAAACGAAATAAATGACATTCAGATTTAAAGAAGGGTACCAAAAATTTGTAATGGAGTGAAATTCAAATATTTTTTTCTTATCGGAACTTCAAAATAACTAATGTAGGATGAGTGTCACAGTGGAATCGAATTGATCGCTATAGGCCTACTCCATTGGCGTAAATCCCGGGAGGGGGGGGGGGGGGTGGGGTGATCCTCCCCACTTTTTCGCGAGGGGGGAATGGTATGTACAAACATCCCCCTCATTTTAAAGTAAAAAAATGATAATGTAATTAATCAGTTGGTGATTTTTTTATAAAAATGTCATGAATGACGGTCATATTGTGGAATTTTTATTGGAAACGCTCTTAAAAACCATAAAAGTGGTTATTTTTCGCTCGCTCGCCAAACAATATCATATGTGTGTGGGGTCTACGCAGGTGAATGAGGGTGTTTGTGTGTGTATATATACTTAATTGTGAGTTCAATGAAGAAAAATGGGCAAAAAGGGTGATCATCCCCCCCCCCCCCCCCCACTCAAAACGGATTTACGCCGGTGGCCTACTCACTTTGTTTTCTTAATAGATGGGTGGATAAAGGAGAGAAAGAAAGTTATTTTACTTTTGGTGGTGATGCATCTATAGGCAATAGGGATGATGAATAAGTAGTAAACAGAGTGAATATATAAAGGTGGGTGATGAAGTTTAATTTTTGGTTTGGAAGCACCACTGTATAGTGTTGAGTTTAGTGCGAGATACATTCAGAGTGTGCAAAGGGAATTTGTCGGTATTGTAGGGAGTTTTAGATAATGCCTTAATTTCATATAACTTCAGGTGCAGGTGGTCGTGCTACTTGTACATGTAGCATGTTGGGCAATACACACTCAGGCTTTGAAGGGAGAAGTACCTTCCTTTGGCAGAGTTCCTACAGTTTTAGAATACCACGTGTCTGCAGTTTTCCACAGTTGTATACCAGTTTCAGCACTTTTATTTTTACATCGAAGTTTGTAAAACCTATAGTAGAACCTACTCTAGACAGAGCATTTTGAACAGTATAATTTTATATCACCATGCACCTTGTAATTCCTGAAGGTTGCAAGACTAAGAAGGAGATGAAAAAACGACCCGTTGTCTTTCTTGGTTTTAATCTCAAATTAATGTATGATATTTTATGATATGAAAAATGTAAATATTTGTTTAATCATTGATTGCATTTTTGCTCTGAATTATTTTAAGAAATCCAACTTCAAAAGTACAATAGAATGAGAAAGGATCTTTATTGCTTTATAGCTTTACTTCTGTGATGTTTATGTGGGAAGATCAATGCTTGCTGAAATAATGAAGAACGCAAAGTAGAGAGTGTTTTTTAACTTAAACTTTCGATGGCACTTATCTGGGGCAGGATGCACCCCCACCCCCTATCTCGTCTGGTGTGGAGAAGGGTGCAGCTCATTATTCCGAAGGTTCCTTTTTCCAAAGGTTCGTTATTCTGAACACACGAAATTCGTATAGCTGGAGATTCGTTAGTCCGAAAATGAAATAGGGTTGTTTATCTGAACATTTGCTGTATTTCCGAAGGTTCATAATTCCGACGGTTCGTTATTCTAAAGGTTCGTTATTTTGAAGGTTCGTTATCCGAAAATTAAATAAGGTTCGTTAGTTCGAAAATGAAATAGGGTTCGTTAATCCGAAAAAGAAATAGGGTTCGTTAATGAACATTATTTCATTTTCGGATTAACAAACACTATTTCATTTCGGAGAATCGAACCTTCGGAATAACGACCCTTCGGGGTATTCGAACCTTCAAAATTACGAACTTTCGGAATAACGGGCTGTAACCGTAGAGAAGTCCTTTCAGTGACGTCGACAGCGCGGTTCCTGTCACGGTGACTATAGGCTCCATTGAGTTCCTCGAGGAAGGTTGAACTTTTTGCTAAGACATACAGAACTGCACGCACGATCATGCATACGAGAACATGAAAATATTGATGAACAGATTTGAATATTTGACTTTCCTGATGAGCGACGTGTTTATAAACTGAGAGCATGAGACGTAGTTGGGTGTGTGTGTGTTTGTTTAATTTAATCGTCTCATGAGTAGTTTGTGTTTGCGTATTATATGCCGTTTTTTAGTGTGTGTGTTTTTGGAAATATCAATTCATGTTGACATGAAGTTGGATAGTTTAAAGCTGCAGACTTACAGAGTTAGTATAAGAAGTTGGCAAGCTATACATGTAGTTTGAAGTAGGATAGTATGGAGTTGGAGAATATGACAGTATGAAGTTGGATAGTATGAAGTAGGATATAGATGAAGTTGGGTAGTATGAAGGGATATTTGCTAGTTTGGGGTATTTTGAGAAATTGGAAGTTTGTGTTATTGCATAGCATATCTATGATAGATTGAATTTAAAGAATAAAGCGATTGCTAGAACTGATAAATGGCATGAAAGTTGTAGCATTTGTATTCATTTACACCCATGTGATAATGAGATAATGAAGGATGAGATGAAAAGATCAGGGTGACATCAGTCCTTGTAATATACTATCCTTTGTAATTTAACTTTTACATGTATATTCCATATACTTTGGCGGTTCAAAGCTCAAGGAAGAGTTCTGGACTCCTAGAAATGCGCTATTGTGGAGTATATACCAATCCCGAAAGGAAAGGAATTCCATGTAGTTATACAACCGCTCTCATTCCAAACTACGGACATTGGAAAGTCGTCGAAATGATTCAAGTCGTCGAAATGATTCATACGTTCTGTAAGATAACTTCATCATGCACAGACCCGAAGGTGAATCCTGCACGTATTGATCAACTCCGACTTATATCATTATCATTTTGCTAAAGTTATTGAAGGTTTCATCTCAAAGTGGATGTACCAAGACATTATCCAAGATATTATTGACCCCTGTCAGTTTTGGAAACTAAAAATTGACTTCATATTTTAAAATCAATATCCTTCATCATGTTTAAATGTTCCGTTCTTTGGCGAAGTTCGGTCTTTCACATGAAGATCTAATGACTATTTTCATTGGCTATATAATATTCGCCAATTCCTTGAATGCGCAACTCCAGTTTGGAACGGAGGCTTCACTGTTGCTAAAAGACAATTAACGCCTAGAAAGATTACAAAAAACGATTATCTTCAGAAAGGAATTCCATGTAGTTATACAACCGCTCTCATTCCAAACTACGGACATTGGAAAGTCGTCGAAATGATTCAAGTCGTCGATATATTCATATGTTCTGTAAGATAACTTCATCATGCACAGACCAGTTCAAACAATTATATTATTCCCCAAAGAGTACACAATTTTTAGAACATTACGAAGGACTAGTAAGATCCCGGAACCCACACTCATAAAAATTCCGAGTCAGACTTGACCCGGAAAAGAGTCCGTTGGGGCCACACTCCATATAATGCCGATGATAATTACTATTCCTATGAAAGGAAAGCCGATGATAATTATTATTCTTATGAAAGGAAATCTGTTTGCATCTTGTGTTCCGGTCTAATGTTATACTATTCTTCTACTCACACTATGCAATATAACAAACAAGATGTCACTCCAAGAAATCGAGCGGCCAGTTGACCTAAAAATAGATTAAAAAAAAAAAAAAAACATATTTTCCGTTAGCTCGCTCGCTACTCTCGCTGGTAAAAGCTAGATACAAGATGATTTCGGGCAGCAAGTAGCTTATTATAAATTCCAAAACATCATTATATTTGGGCAGCAAGGTGGTTGACAAATTTTTTTGGGACGAATCCATAATTTTGCCCGGATCGGTCGTTGACTTTCCTCGCTGTGGTAGAAACAGAATGGATACGGACTGTAAACGAGGTAGCTAAAACAGTGTCATATTCGGCAAACAGGTGATCGGATATGTCGGATGTATTACTAGTATCATCTCCACTTGGTCGTCTTGCCCCCCCCCCCCCCCCCCCCCCCCCCCCCCCCCCCCCACCCAATCCGAAAAATAGATCGACGCCTCTGGTTACTTGTAACTGCGATACACGGAACTGAATCGATGAATACCATTTACCTGTCTATCTATCTATCTATCTATCTATCTATCTGTCTGTCTATCTATCTATCTATCTATCTATCTATCATCTATCTATCTATCTATCTATCTATCTATCTATCTATCTATCTATCTATCTGTCTGTCTATCTATCTATCTATCTATCTATCTATCTATCATCTATCTATCTATCTATCTATCTATCTATCTATCTATCTATCTCTATCTATATCTGTCTATCTAACATATACTCAGCTGTCTGAAGAACTATCAAAGTGTATTACTGAAACAAATGCCATGACAGAACAATCAATTTCAAATGATCCCATAATACTCTATCCGTTGCTGTTAGCAACGAAAAATGAAAATGACGAAATATGACGGTTGCGGTAACAATCAGAGAGAAACAGAAATTCTTTCAGAATATCCGTTTTATATACCTGATGTTATTTGACATTGCTTAATTATAAAAAAAAAAAAGTATAATATTTCTCCAAGACTGCCCACGGAAGTGGTCTGCACAGATATTTCTGATGCTCTAAATTATTCCTCAGGTAAAAAGAATATGCCCTTTTTCTGACAATATCCAATATGAGTTACGTACAGATAAAAATAGATAAAGAACAAAATAAAGGAGACATTTGATTTATTTAGTAAGAATTAAGTACAAAGTTTTTAACAAGTGATTAAATCTGATAAAAGTAGCGACCTCTTAAAAAGTTTTATGTAAAGAATTGCAATATATTTCGGGTCCTGTGAAAATTTCAGTTTTACTAGAAAACATTCTTCTGCTTGATAGTTATTTGTCTAGTGATTGTACCCATAGATGATCAATATCTTTCCTTACAGAATAAAGCAGGTCAATTAATTTCTCCTGTCCATTTTTTTTAAAACAAGTGTCCTTTTTGACTATGCCCCACCCCTTATAATGACGTTCAGCCGCCCCTGTCCAAAACTCCCTAAAACTGCCCCCGGCCAGTCCGCCCCTGTCCCTTAATATTCTTTGCAAATTGGTTACCCTATACCCCATATCTTTATAGCATAAATTTTGTCAGCAATTAAGTAACAATGCAAATTTTACACTGATTCTTAGAGCAGGGCGATGGGAGATTTTCTTTGTTTTGTTTTGTTTGTTTTTTACGCTGCAAATCAGTTTTGACTCTTGACGTTATTGTTATTGTCATCATTATTTTATTCGGGAAAGACAACCAAAAAACAGAGTACAAAATAATAGCACAATATAAGGAGAGACACATGGCCCGTCACATGGATGAGGAAAAGAGAAGGATCCGTTCCATGGTCATGATTGTCTGCATGCCTTTGCATGGAGCGAGTTTTGGAGGGTAAAAAAAAGTATTTCTGTGCATAATGTGCATGTATTCGCGCAACCCACCTGCAAATCATTGGAGCGTTCTAGTGCATAGCAACCGTTACCGGGGCCAAGCTTCAAGCATTTCCTGGTAGTGGTGCCCTGAGCTCTGTACATACATACGTAGCTAGTGCAGTGAAGCAAGCTGTGCTGAATCCGGCCGGGTAAACAGACAAACTAGCGAGCGCTGATTGTTTCGGTGCCGAGGCGTTCCCGAGGAAATTTCATCTCTGGCCGGTGGTGTTCGGTCGGTCTTTCAAGCAACACATTTTGGTTACTGTTAGAATACCTTCAATATATCATTAAGCTTTGTGTATTAATCGACGAAGGAACGAAACAGGAAGAGTAACTGATGATCTCAAGGTTTTTACTGTCACAGTTTCTGGGAAAACAAGTCTAACGATAGGAGAAGTCTTTCAGTTTTTCACACAAGTTGGACGCAATTGCAGTCGGCAAGATTACGTTAGATCTACAGATTTGGAGAAAGTATCCATGATGGCAGAGACTACTTTAATTCGTAACTTTTCTTCAAGCACATCGCATGCATCGGGGAGACTTGTATTGCCATATTTACCAACAGATCCTCCAAGATTCAACCCTCGTGCACTTTCATATTCCATGTGAGTTTGATGGGAGAGTAGCAAGGTGTCTAACACTAAACTGCAACTAACCATGCTAACTGTTAGGAGTGTTTCCAACTAACAGTTAGACCTCAACCAAACTGTCAAAAACATTCAATTTATTATTTTAGATCTAACTTAGAATCTGAAGATCTAATTTTGGGTAAACAAAATTTACTAGGCTCTCAATATTTACAGGAATTTGTCCAGCAGATGCTGAGATGTTATTAAAAAAAAAAAAAAAAAAAAAAGATTTAAGGTCCTCTACCAGGATACAGAGCCTGCTTCACCACGATCCGTTGTGTGCCTGGGCAGGTTAATCATAATCTGTACAGAGGATTAATTTTACCCAATGATTTCAAAAGGTTTCCAGGAATAAAGGATCTTAATTTTCAAAATTTGTGATGGCCAATATCAAAACTAACAAATATAAGTAGTGTAGTCTAGTGGTTACTTCTTTTTTGTGTATAATTTTTCTTGAAATTCAGTGAAGAACATGACGGTTTTATCTCTATTAACTGATTGAGCATGATAAGACACCCATTTTCCACAGACTCGGACCCTAGCCCGAGTTATCTTGGGCTTAATTTTCACAATGGGTTGAGTATCTACAGAGACTCCAACTCCCGTTTTCGGCGGGGGATATCCTGCTTTGAGTCTATTTTCACAAAATCTCCTGTTCTCCTGCTTGAATTTGAATTTCTCCCGCCCAGCCACCTTTTTGAAAAAAAAAAATGAATCTGAATCATTGGATTTTACTGTTCATTTAGTGTTGTCATATGTTCAAAAATAAGCCTAAGATAGCACAGCGAGCTTCAATAAGTGGCCTCCAGCCACAAGGAATTTTGTGCTTGTGATGTGGGCTATGCGCACATTGAGTCGGAGTCTCCCGTTTGCTAGGAGGTCTCGGCGGGAGAATTTCCTGCTTAAGAGGTGCTTGGAGTTGGAGTCTCTGTATCTAGACATCCCCCCTTTCATGGTAATAATATTAGTGACTTGAACAGACTCAGTTTTTTATTGTCCTTATATCAGGTCTAGGAGTGAGATGAATTGATTCGACTCTAGTAGCAAATTGATTATCCACATGCTGAAACTTTCTCATTTTTGATAACATTGTTGATGTAATGAACTGATTTTGTTTCACAGGGCCTTACAAAATGCTCCCTATACTGCTCTCAAAGGTGTTGTGGTAGATGGAAGGCAACCTCCAAGGGTAAGCTTTATTTTCATTTGATATCTTTGTTGTTCTTTGGAGTGATGTGATGTAGATCATCAGAGAGGGGGTGTGGATGTGAATTGATGATTTCTATTTTAGAGATAGAATAATATGCAAGGTCATTGTCGATTTCCTGGTCGAAAAAAAAAAGAGATATGGAAATGTTTCGTCTTTTTTTACGTCAAGAAAATTGAAAATTTTGAAACTTTTGAAGAAGGATTGGTGGAAGATGTGTTGCAGTTTATTTCCAAGTACTTGTAAAAAGAAAGAATTGATGCTTCAAATGGAAGTCTGCATTGATTTCATTTTATATGCATGCATCATATTTTCTATCTGATTTTGTTATTGTGATTTGAAATACTTCATTCTTTTTAAAGCATCCTGAGTCTCCGCGCTACAGAATCAGAAAGCAGGTCGGAGGGACCAACAGATGGAGGCTTCCTGAGTCTCTCGGGGGAGATCTTCTAGGAACTTCTCAAGCTATCAGGTCCATCAATGAACCTTACAACAAGAACACTGTAGCTATCCTATCAGGTAACATCTTCTAAGAACTTCTCAAGCTATCAGGTCCATCAATGAACCTTACAACAAGAACACTGTAGCTATCCGATCAGGTAACATCTTCTAAGAACTTCTCAAGCTATCAGGTCCATCAATGAACCTTACAACAAGAACATTGTAGATATCCTATCAGGTAACATCTTCTAAGAACTTCTCAAGCTATCAGGTCCATCAATGAACGTTACAACAAGAACACTGTAGCTACCCTATCAGGTAACATCTTCTAAGAACTTCTCAAGATATCAGGTCCATCAATGAACGTTACAACAAGAACACTGTAGCTATCCTATCAGGTAACATCTTCTAAGAACTTCACAAGCTATCAGGTCCATCAATGAACCTTACAACAAGAACACTGTAGCTATCCTATCAGGTAACATCTTCTAAGAACTTCTCAAGCTATCAGGTCCATCAATGAACCTTACAACAAGAACATTGTGGCTATCCTATCAGGTAACATCTTCTAAGAACTCAAGCTATCAGGTCCATCAATGAACCTTACAACAAGAACACTGTAGCTATCCTATCAGGTAACATCTTCTAAGAACTTCTCAAGCTATCAGGTCCATCAATGAACCTTACAACAAGAACATTGTGGCTATCCTATCAGGTAACATCTTCTAAGAACTCAAGCTATCAGGTCCATCAATGAACCTTACAACAAGAACACTGTAGCTATCCTATCAGGTAACATCTTCTAAGAACTTCTGAAGCTATCAGGTCCATCAATGAACCTTACAACAAGAACAATGTAGCTATCCTATCAGGTAACATCTTCTAAGAACTTCTGAAGCTATCAGGTCCATCAATGAACCTTACAACAAGAACACTGTGGCTATCCTATCAGGTAACATCTTCTAAGAACTTCTCAAGCTATCAGGTCTATCAATGAACCTTACAACAAGAACACTGTAGCTATCCGATCAGGTAACATCTTCTAAGAACTTCTGAAGCTATCAGGTCCATCAATGAACCTTACAACAAGAACATTGTAGATATCCTATCAGGTAACATCTTCTAAGAACTTCTCAAGCTATCAGGTCCATCAATGAACGTTACAACAAGAACACTGTAGCTACCCTATCAGGTAACATCTTCTAAGAACTTCTCAAGCTATCAGGTCCATCAATGAACCTTACAACAAGAACAATGTAGCTATCCTATCAGGTAACATCTTCTAAGAACTTCTCAAGCTATCAGGTCCATCAATGAACCTTACAACAAGAACACTGTAGCTATCCTATTAGGTAACATCTTCTAAGATCTTCTCAAGCTATCAGGTCCATCAATGAACGTTACAACAAGAACACTGTAGCTATCCTATCAGGTAACATCTTCTAAGAACTTCTCAAGCTATCAGGTCCATCAATGAACCTTACAACAAGAACATTGTGGCTATCCTATCAGGTAACATCTTCTAAGAACTCAAGCTATCAGGTCCATCAATGAACCTTACAACAAGAACACTGTAGCTATCCTATCAGGTAACATCTTCTAAGAACTTCTCAAGCTATCAGGTCCATCAATGAACCTTACAACAAGAACAATGTAGCTATCCTATCAGGTAACATCTTCTAAGAACTTCTCAAGCTATCAGGTCCATCAATGAACCTTACAACAAGAACACTGTAGCTATCCTATTAGGTAACATCTTCTAAGATCTTCTCAAGCTATCAGGTCCATCAATGAACGTTACAACAAGAACACTGTAGCTATCCTATCAGGTAACATCTTCTAAGAACTTCTGAAGCTATCAGGTCCATCAATGAACCTTACAACAAGAACACTGTGGCTATCCTATCAGGTAACATCTTCTAAGAACTTCTCAAGCTATCAGGTCTATCAATGAACGTTACAACAAGAACACTGTAGCTATCCTATCAGGTAACATCTTCTAAGAACTTCTCAAGCTATCAGGTCCATCAATGAACCTTACAACAAGAACACTGTGGCAATCCTATCAGGTAACATCTAGGAATTTGTCAAGCTATCAGGTCTATCAATGAACCTTACAACAAGAACAATGTAGCTATGCTTTCAGGTAACATTCGAATTAAAGAACCCTCAAGTCAAGAGATCCATTGGGGTTGATTGGAGAAGAGGTTGGAGGGGGGGGGGGGTTCAGGCTGGAGGATGCAGGGTAGCTGTCTGATGAGATGGTTTAGATTATCACTTAAGAAATCCCTGGTTAGAGCATCTTAAAGGAGAAGTCAAGGCGATTTCTGTAAGCATGGATCATAAAGAGAAAAAATTCGTCAGCTAGAAAATGTCAAACTTAACACAACATACTCTAGGATTTCCAAGTACTCAACATTTAACTTGTATAAACAGTAGTTCTAGTACGAGCCCATTTTCATCCACAATACAGTTGGCACCTGGGCCCAGTGACGTAGCTGATGCACCGCAGGCAGGCCAGGCGATGCAAGCGATATGTGTGTACGACATTCCGGATCAAAGTGGTCTTCGCACACTTTCTTTAGCTTTGAAAATTTCTAAGTTTTGTAGTCGAATTTGTCCGTTCCAATATCATTAATCCATCAGGCACACCTCTCCCTGTCCATCAGGGGATTTGGAATTGCAAATAACTTCTCTTTGGAACAGAACTGGTGTGATTTGTACACCCAAAAGCTAGACATATCGGCATTTTGCATAGAGAATGTGCAGAGAATAAGTGCGCATGCGCAGTGCAACTGCATGGCCTACGTCACGCGACCAATGACCATATTTGGGTTTCGGTGGGAAATTCAATTATTCGGAGTAAAAAAGCCAACACTTAATCGGTATTTAAAAATCACAGAAATCACTTTGATAAATGAAAGTAGCATTGTCTGTTAGCGTGAATTTTAAGCTTTATAGTGTAATTTCTGTCTGTTGCCTTCCCCTTCTCCATCTTGAAGGGTTTTTTTTCATCATTGAAAAAGAAGGGGGGGGGGTAAGCATGTATCTTAGCTTCCTGTGGAAAACTGTTATTGCCATTTTTTTTCAGAGAAATTTGACAGTGAAAGAATAATTTTGAGGTTAAATTGTCTAAGGTGAATAACGAATACTGATTATTTTTCAATATTTCAGTGACAATTTCACACAAGGTTAATTGTTTCATTTCTACAGCTGATAATCCTGCTACCACTGTCAACCGTGACCCAGACCGTCCCTACCAGTTCCACTCAACGGAGGGTCATGATAAGCCTATGACAGCCCCTCAGTTTGCAAATGAGAGCTGGTATAACCAGCGAGGTCCTAGTCCACAACCTCCTGCCACTGCTCCAATCCATGGAAAAAAACCAACACAGTAAGTTAATCTCTTTATTGAATAGGAAGGTGGTCTTCAAGTAAATTAAGTGTATCAACTCTGGACTAAACTGTAGATAATAATGAAAATAATAATAGTGAAAATTATAGAGCTCATCATCCGAAGACACTCGTGGTGCTACCCTGGCAACAATTCTCCTAATTCAAGTATACTACAAATTTATTAGGAAAGAATATATTGGAATTATTGCTACTTAAAAACTTAAACAGATTCACAATATTTGTGTGAAAAGTTGTCTAGATGAAAATCCCAATGTAAGACTTAGGAGTGACTGAGATATGCAGGACTTATAATAACAAGTGATTGTATCTGTATAAATTGAAAAGGCCATATGAACTTGTTGACTACTGAATTCACAAACTCCCATACAGTCAGACCGCCACGCGTAAGTTAATGAGGCAAATCAGCACATTTTACGTAGATTCTCGTTCAATGAAAATTGAATCTTGTGCTCGTGGGATTTCACGAGAGTTTTAGACATATCTGCAAGGGTTCAGGAAAATCTTTCTGAATTGAGAACAGTGCTGAAGCCATTCAGTTAATGTAGTTGTCCTTCTCATTGGTATTTTGCTCATTAGTTTGATCTATAGATTGCCTATCTTTGTTCAGATTTATCCAGTTCAAATACCATGAAATTTTGGTTATTTCTTAGACTTATTTTAACCCTTGTTTACTTCGTCCTCGCTCCTGACCTGATTAAAGCATTAAAATATAAGTCAAATGGATGATTGTGGAGTTTGATATTGGACACTGACAGTGAATTCATAACTCATGTGCAGCAAAGTGTAGTAATCAAAGAAACTAAAGGCTTATGTGATCCAATTTTTGTGGAGAAAGCCACTCGAGCGGTAATTGCGCGAGCTTAAGCCCGGGTGCAACGGACTGGAATGCATGTTGTGCGCCTCTGATGTTTGAGCTGGCTCGATTAGGTATTTTGGTGACGTCACAATGGCGAGTGCCCAGCCCTGGCCCTGACTGAAGATCAAGGATGCGCGTGATGTGATTGCGGAACGGACCAATCAGGAACTAGCGGCATAGTCCTTAGACCTATCACGTTGCGTCATTCAGTGAAATGTTTACTTTGCTCGAAAAAAACTGTACCATGCTCGATTTTGCCTCGCTCCTGACCCGATTAAATCATAAATCATCAGAATTTTGGTAAATAACTAAAGAGCAGAATTTTACCCTCAAATTAAAAATGCCTTGCAGCAAGACATCTGACCTACTTTTCTTCACCCTTTTTATGCAGATTACGCCAAATAATACAACACGTTATTGATCTACATATTTTCAAAAGTGTTTTTCTCTTAATTATTTAGTTTTCAAATGAAATAGGTAGAACAACCATCCCTTTTTCAATTCTGCCAGAAATTATAATAATCCGTGCTGAAACGATGTAAATATAGGCATTTTGCTGAAGTACATTTTGCTCATGAATATTCATATCTTCAGTTTGGACCGGTTTGGACGTGCATATGAGTTTTGTAAAATAAGCGCCTTTGATACGCGTGGCGGTCTGACTGCATAGGCTTAATAGTTAATACTTGAATCACCTGGTCCCTGTTGGCAACTAGTTAAATGCACCTTCTCTAAACCATAGTCATTTTCCTTTAATTTCAGAATCATTAGAATAAGTTGTTTCTGTTATTTTGCGTAATTTAGATGCTGAATGCCTCTCGCATATTTTGTTTGTACTTCTTGAAAATATCTGAATGAAAAATTGAATTTCTGTTTGTTTGCAGACCTCCTGCTCCGATAGAGAAATTCCGACCGATGTCTGCTAGATCTCCTACACCTGTTGATATCTTCCATTATCATTCAGCTCCTGTACACAGTCTGCTTGGACCTGGTAAATACTTCCTTCTATTTCTTTCCCTAGTGCCCGTTAACAGTGGGAAATCTGAGACTGCTCAAGGGAGGCAAGAGTCCAGTTTCTGTGAACAAGTGATAGTCATAAACACTGTTCAAGACAGACAAAAAAGGATGACTTTATAACCTTGCAACTGTACTTATGGCTGGTCACTAAAGTGCATTGCTGGGTGCTGTTGCATAAAACTTGCTATTATAGTAACTTTGCCATCAACGGTAACTTTCATGGAATACTGGATTTTGATTGGCTGTTGAGCAACCTTACCATGGTAGTTACCATTGATGGCAAAGTTCCTAAAATAGCAAGTTTTTATGCAACGTACGGCACCGAGGTCTCACTGTATGGTGTAACATTGGTCATTCTCAATGGCTCTATATTGTACTTAACCTAATGGTGATTTTTCATGTACTAACATCATTCCTTGTCACCATTCCTGCTTACTTAAGACCTTGGTGCCGTTGCATAAAAACTTGCTATTATGGTAACTTCGCCATCAATGGTAATTTTCATGGAATACTGGATTTTGATTGGCTGTTGAGCAACATTACCATGGTAGTTACCATTGATGGCAAAGTTACTATAATAGCAAGTTTTTATGCAGCGGCACCCGGAATATGACTGCATTTAAAAAAAAATGAAATGGGACTAGATGTGGAACTTGAAGAGTAGTACTGTTGAAGAGTGGAAATTCTAGATTCAGGTTTTAGATAGTTTTGAAGAGCTGAATTGACAGTTAGACCACTTCAAAGCCTTGCTCAAGACTCGTATCTTTCATCAGACATATAAATGCTAAACTTTATTGGAGGAGTCTCTGCCTTGGAATGTTATTAAAACAGATATATGGCGCCATACAAATGCTGTGAATCATCATCATCATTGATATTAGAAATACATGTTAGTCTTCCAGTTGGAAAAATGTCTTATCAGCTGCAAGTTAGGGTAACATCAAGAATCTCAGTCATCAAATTGACATTGTTTGATTGTCCTATCACTATGAACATGGCGGACAAAAAAAGCGGACAAAATAAACAACCTCTCATTCTACCCTTCACAATGGTTCTGGTAGTCAAAAGAACATCCCTTCACAGCTATTATGTTTAATCATGTAGTTCCAGGTGAATATGCATGTGACACCTGTTCCACATATTTCAGACAATAGCAGTGAAGGGATGTTCTTTTGACTACCAGAACCATTGTGAAGGGTAGAATGAGTGGTTGTTTATTTTGTCTGCTTTCTTTGTCCGTCATGTTCATAGTGTATGTGGCTTATGAATCCATGATTTTCTTATTTTCTTATTTTCATGATTATACCAGACATTTTGCTTCAGTGTTTGGATACCAACTGGGAATTGCACCGTCCATACATCCGCAAGGCAGCCACCCTTACACAGCTTCTACAGAGAGCTGAAGATAAACCACATGAAGAACTCTATTACAGAGATCCTATGTCAGCCACGGTGGACCAGTACATAAGCAAAAGCCAGTTTTACAGGTAAGTATCATGTCTTTCTTAATTTATGACTGCAAGAATTAATGATGATTAGTGACAGTGGTTTGAAGTTGTTTTTAATGCGTTATTATTCATGTAATAATACACTATTTAAATGTAACTTTATCATTATCATATTATGCAACTTTAGAGTGACCATCAGAAATGTAGAAAGCATTTTTTAGCAGAGGCTAGAGAAAAGAGAAATGAAACCATAAGTTCAACATACAAAATATCTGAATCATGCATATTATACATGTATGTACCATGACCTTAAAGATGAGACATCTACAGTCTGAAGTATTCTCAAGCTTTCTTTTCATTGTCACTGTAACTGCAAAAAAAATTCAATCTATTTGTATGGATATTTGTGTAAGTACTCCCGGGCTCACTTTTCAAGCTTCGTTGTTCATAATGTTAATTCTGTTCAGCCCTGAATATCAGAAGATTAGCAGAGAGCTTAGCACCCGGCCTGTATCTACTGATAGCTTTAAAGAGACGGCTAAGAAAGATATCAACCATCCATCACACATTGTAGCTGCTAGGACTAGTAACATGGTGAAACTCAAGCTCAAGATTAAAGACCCTATGGTATCCAAAGAAGGTATGTCTAGATGGGATAAGGAATGGTATCCAAAGAAGGTATGTCTAGATGGGATAAGGAATGGTATCCAAAGAAGGTATGTCTAGATGGGATAAGGAATGGTATCCAAAGAAGGTATGTCTAGATGGGATAAGGAATGGTATCCAAAGAAGGTATGTCTAGATGGGATAAGGAATGGTATCCAAAGAAGGTATGTCTAGATGGGATAAGGAATGGTATCCAAAGAAGGTATGTCTAGATGGGATAAGGAATGGTATCCAAAGAAGGTATGTCTAGATGAGATAAGGAATGGTATCCAAAGAAGGTATGTCTAGATGGGATAAGGAATGGTATCCAAGAAGGTATGTCTAGATGGGATAAGGAATGGTATCCAAAGAAGGTATGTCTAGATGGGATAAGGAATGGTATCCAAAGAAGGTATGTCTAGATGGGATAAGGAATGGTATCCAAAGAAGGTATGTCTAGATGGGATAAGGAATGGTATCCAAAGAAGGTATGTCTAGATGGGATAAGGAATGGTATCCAAAGAAGGTATGTCTAGATGGGATAAGGAATGGTATCCAAAGAAGGTATGTCTAGATGGGATAAGGAATGGTATCCAAAGAAGGTATGTCTAGATGGGATAAGGAATGGTTGACCCATCAATATATCAAACAAGTATTATCATTATTACAATGTAATTATGTTAAGTTATGATGTTATTTCAAATTTTTTCCATAAACTATTTGGGGCATCATCCTTTTCTTCATAAATTCTATTAATCATTGTCATCATCCCCTCATATTATTAATGTTATCTTCTTTTTTACTACTCCTTCTCCTCCTCCCCCCCCTGCATTACCATCATCATCACCATCTTCATCATCATCTTAATTATCATTATCATTATCATCATTTTGCAGGGCCCCCAAGTATAATGGTGTTATCACTGACAGGGTCACCATGGGTAAAAAAAAAAAAAAGAAAGAAAATAAAGAAATATATAATATCTTCTTTGTCATCATCATTATCATGATCTTGATTATTGTTATTATGATGATTACTTATAGCTTTTGCCATAGCCCTTGGTAACCTGTACCATGAAGGTGTCAACCCAGAGAGAACTGACGTGGTTGGTGTTCTAGCGTCTGCTCATGCCTTGGGTTTCTCAGACCTTGAGAGGAGGTAGGTACTTGCTTTTAAGCGTCTAAGATTTCAAAACATTAGGCAGTCTAGTTAATTATAAATGCAATCTTGACGTTAGGATAAGTCATAAAGGATTCTGTGTTTTGCAAGACACATTACTACTGTCTGGTTTATTATGTATTCATCATCTTTAGTCAACATAAGTAAAGAAGCAATGAACACCAAAGGCTGAATTTGCAGAAGATGTTTATTTAAACCATGGTCTGTGGATTGAATCTCTACTATGGACTGAAATAGGTTAAGTAAGCATATATATAAGCGTACTCTCGAGCCATTAGAAAAGAGGACCGGCGCATACTACGTGTATGGAGGTTTAAACAATAATTTAAGATCAAAACCATTGTTTAGATATGAACCTCTGTCATGAATTCAGGCCATAGACAAAAAATACAAAGATGCCAGTGACAATGATTGCATTAGAAATTTGTAAGAATTTGGGCCCTTCTTACAAAAATAAAACTTAACTCACCAGCCCTGATTTCCTCTTGGCAAAGGCGTAGTCCAACACATTTAATGGATTCTCCATGATCAAGATAAATATGAAATACATATCCAATAGACAGAGAAAAATGATGTCACGTTGAAGAACGACTATGCCTGCGAGGCCTCAGCAAAATGCGTCATGATTAGGATGCAGCGAGATGTTCTCCAATAGAAATAACTGCACAATCCCACTTGGATGACACAAGCGATGGATATGTGCTTACAGATGTTGAAATCCAAAGGATGACAATAAAGAACTTTAAATCATGATGATGTAAAATATAACTGAAACAAATCCAGAGTATGATATTCCACACAAATGTTGGGAAGCTGTTTTCTATGTTGAAAAGTGGTTAACTAGTAGAAATTGTACATGTCTCTTACTAAATGAAGATTTTCTATTGAATGCAATGAGGTTGCTCTCAGCTTGACTTCTAACTTGCCAGTACTTGCTATGTGAGAAAAAAAAATCCACTTAGAAAAACAGCAGCTAAGCATTCCTTGGCTGTTTAAATGTACATAAATGAATTCCTGGCTGCTGTGTGAACATCTTGAATAAATGACCTGGACCAGTAGGTGCACAAAAGAATCAGGTTGAATAGGCAAACTGAGAAATGCTCTAACAAAAGAATTGATTAAGTAGTAAATCAGCTGTCTTGGCATGATCACAGTAAACAAAACTATGATAATGTTTTGATCCGTCCAAATAAAAAAGAAGAAATGATGAGTGAAATTTCACTATAAACAATTTTCTCAACTGTATTTTTAACTAAGTTTTTTTTTTTTTTTTTTTAAATAAAGATTTCTGACATGCTGACTGAAATTGGGATTAAGTAATTAGCAACCCAAATAAAGGAATGCAGTGTATGAATGAGTACTAAAACTTTCTCCCAAAATACAGTTGTTTCATCTGCATATATTGTGACATGTAAACGCCAAATGAAATGTTCTTATTTATTGATTTGTAATTATGCCTGTCCTAGATGTGCTGATATCATGATGGATGACATTCAGTCTAGTACAGTGTGCAGATATCATCAGGCTGCCCTCAAGGTAAACGATATGAAAATTTATTTGTACATACATTACTGTCGTGTATTGGGATCAGGATTTAACTGTTTAGTTCTTCCAGGATATGAAGACACTAAGACTCAGTCTGTGAAAGGATAAAATGTGACAATTTATTCAGGTGATGAAGAGCTCGAACATAAGGATGATAAACAGGGCCGGTATTCTGAAAATAGTGTTATCTTTGCAATCAGAAATAGCGTACGCCATTGGCTCACATCGCGCACTTTTGTCGTGTGTGCTGGTCATTTGCGCAGTTTATACCAACCATAAGTACGCATTCTAAATTTGTTATGGCAATTAACACACTGAAGATAAGACAAAAGATAACACGATTTTCAGAATACTGGCCCAGAAGTCTAGAGTAAGTCTGATGGTGACTGTACTCTGATGACGTCTTGAATGTAGTCTGAAGTATACTCTAAAACAATCTCAAAAGTAATGTTCTTGGAGTCTAGAATTGAACCCCTTTTATAATGAGTAAACCCTGTATTGGGAGTTGGTCAACCTTGAGCTCTTGACCAGAAGACTTAATGTACGTCATAACTTTTACGCAGTATTTGGGGAGTGGGTCAGTTATCTGGAAGGAGTGATGTAGTGAATAAGGAGACCATGAAATGACCACAAACACATACACGCACTCACATATATTTTCTTTTGCTGTTCTGTTTTTACATTTCAGTACAAGATTGGTCAGGTAGTGAATGCATGTGAACGATGGTTAGAGCTCAATCTTGTTCCACAGGTAGGTGTCCTACATGGTTCCTAAATCTATACATGGACAGAAAACAAGATCTACATAGGGTAATCATAATAGACATTGGAAGGTACTGATACTCATTGTTATTTTACATTTAAATACAGGTTTTAGACATAATGTACAAAAAGCTCATGAAACAACCAATTTCACTTTGGCTAGATAAAGGAGCATTCGATCATCCTCGCTTTAGGTATGATGCAGTGTGCTACAGTGAAAGTAATGTTATATCATTCATTATTCATTGTTAGGCTAAGCATTCAACAGCTCTAAGTAATTTCCTTAAAATGAAAATTGTTATTTAAAAATGCAAGTTCATTTTCTTAAAACATGACCAAATTGGTTGCATACTGGTATGTTCCGGCAGCAATTGCTCCCATGGAAAATCTACATGTTAAGCCAGACACAAAACCTAAACCCAAACCTAATGCTAACCTTAATCCTTATCCTCTCATTATTCTGAAGCAAAACCCCTATCACAACCCTAACCCTAACCCTATGTCTTCAGAGAAATTGAGAAAGGAGCAATTGTCACTGGAGCAAATGTCGTGCCACCGACTCGAGTACTATGATTTTTTTTCTCTTGACAGTTATCAGTTCAGATTCAACTGAGACAGTTACCCATAGAACTCCTTCAGAAGATTATTAAATCAAGCAGGTCAGTATGAACAGATTGTTTGCAGGAGGACCATGTGATACATGTATTGATGAAGGCTTTGTGGCTCTCATATGGGAAGTCCTGGGTTGGATCCTCTATGATGCTTGGACAAGCTGTATTCCCTGGGGAGTGTTTCACAAATCTGTGCGTAAAGTTACGCATGACTTAAAGCATGACTCAACCATGGACAGCCAAATGGAATGCCCAAAGTTTTTCCTCTTGTTTTAAAAAACTATGTCTTTTCCATAATCTCAATTGAATTGTTGGCAAAACTATACTTCACTGTAAAAATATTTTATTAATAAAAATAATGTTTATTTACTTAGATATTTCAACTTTAGCTAATACAGTTAAATATTATTGAGAATCCCATTTGGTTTTCCATATTCAAGTCATTTTTAAAGTCATGTGTAACTCCCCTCCCCCCTATATTTGTCTCTCTTCATTCAGATAGTAAATGGGTGACATTGATGTGTTAATAATTTTAGGATCTAAAGAAGAACAGTGTCAATGTTAATGAGACTTTCCTAAGTGAATAAGATTATTTTATCATTATTGGCTTCACTGGCGGTGGGATCTCATTGATTTAGTTCCCGACTATTTCAAGATGTTGTCTGTATTAGCCACACTGGAAGGGTCTTCTGAATACCAATATCTTGTCAAGATGGAATGAAAAATCAGTCTTTAGATGGAATTTAGACATTTGGAAAGACTTTGGTTTTGATTTGAAAGAAATTATCATTATGACAATGACATTTCATTTTATAAATCCACAATCTTTTGGCGATGAAAATAGTATTGATCTTACAGTGATGTTTCTCTGATGTGTTTCCTATTTCTATGTGATATTGTGCAGGTTCTTTACATTCAATGAGTATTATGTATACAAGATGCTGTGTTATTGGATCTTCCTTCAAGAGAATGATCATCTTCAACTGATGCCATCCCATAGTACCATTGTCACATTCTTCAATAGGTAAGCTATACCTTACACTATGAACATGACCGACAAAGAAAGTGGATAAAATAAACAACCTCCCATTCTACCCTTCACAATGGTTCTGGTAGTCAAAAGAACATCCCTTTACTGCTCTTATGTTTAATCAGTAGTTCCAGGTGAATATGCATGTTACACCTGTTCCACATATTTTAGGTAATAGCAGTGAAGGGATGTTCTTTTGACTACCAGAACCATGAAGGGTAGAATGAGGGATTGTTTATTTTGTCCGCTTTCCGTCATGTTCATAGTGTTACTTAAAGTAACCTCTCATGCACAACAAAGTTAGGAGCACCCAGAAGAATATGAATTTCAGTTCATTCGGACTTTGGTGCATATTGACAGTTATATCTATTTTTTGGTTATCTTCTGTCTTCTTCATTTGGTTGTAGATTTGGGCTATCTCTCTGTGCATGATGATAATGATATATGAGATTTGTAAGGTGCCAAATTCACTTGATAATTAACCCATGTCATAACAGGAATTATTTAAAGCCTAATTTGATCAGCTTTTTTTCTTCAAATTGGCAACACCAACATTTTTATTTTATTGCTATATTTTTCTTATAAAATGTCATGTATCTGAAATGAATATTAATTGATAGAAATTATGAGAAGTCAACAAGTTGCAAATTTGCAGGGGAAAACGGTGATTTTGAACTTTCTATCACATTGCCAATTTAAGGATTTTAATGCTTATTTTCATTTTAAAAAATTTCAGCATCAAACAACGAATATTGACACAACCAAAATGGGCAGAGTTTGTGTAGAATTTCTTGCTCTTTCTGCTCATGTATTTGGTATGATTTTTAGGGCTATGCATCAAAAGATATGCCAAACCACAAAATGTGGACCTCTGTCATGAATGGGTTAAATGCTTAAGGCGCAACTTGTGCGAAAGATTAATCACATATCACATGACAAATAGACAAAGGTGCAATGGGATAGGTTAGGACATGAAAGGTAATGGTAATCAATAACGACAGATAAAACAGATACTTGATCAGTTTTGATTATGTATTGATTATGTATTGATTGATAATAGCCAAGTCATTAGATGATAATGCGATATGCACTCTACAAGAACGGAATATTATTATTTTCTGTATAGGGGTCCAGACAAACGAATCAGTAGTCTATGAAAAACAGGTTGTTTTTAATAACAGAATCAATTCACTTCACTTCAGTGTGCTACGGGTCCCTGTTGAAATAAAGTGTTTCTTTTTTTGTTTTTGTTTTTTTCTTTTTGTTTGTTTGTTTGTTTGTTTGGGGGGGGGGGCATGTTTTCCAGACTCCTCTTAACCTATTAGCAGCTTTTGTCTACTGATGGCACAAGTGCTGGGCTGCCATTGTTGACTCTTGGCACATGTATGCATCATACAAACCAAACAATGTAGTAGCCCTGAGTTTTGATCCATAGTTTGTAAAGAGTCAATGTCAAGCTGTGCTGTAGATGTAGTCTTCTTAAACCAAACCTTAATGTGTTCTTGCTTTCAGTATGTCCCGGTCAAGTGCATTCATAGAGCAAGAGAGAGGTCAGCCGTATGCAGGTCTGTTCATGTCCTTGAGGATGAGTGGTATCACAGACACCAGACATCTTGATGACATGCTTCAGATGAATGTTGTACCTAATCAGTGGATCCTACAAACCCTTACTCTACACTACCATGCCCTTCAAGGAGGTGGAGATATGTCTCTTATGCAAGACTTCAAGAAGGATGCTATTAGGATTGGATTTATCATTGAACAAGTATGTGTGAAGTATTCAACATTAGATCCTTTTCATGCTAACTCTAAAATGAGCAGACATATTTCTATACAATTTATCATTTTTTTTTTCTTGTTTTCAATCAAAGGTGTAGAGTATGGGATAGTGTTATAATTGAGTTGTAGAGAAGTTTTTTTTTGGTTAGGGTTAGGATTAGATTCAGGTTCAGTTTAAAGTTACAGCTCCTAAGGTAGGGAGCTTCCCCCTTCCCTTCTCTCCCCACTTCATATACATGTAAATGGATTGTATTAAAAAAGTAATGGAAGGGAGGGTAGAAAAAATATGAAGAAGAGGGGTGGAAGAGAATTGTAAAGCTGATAAAGGGATTTTTTTCTTTTTCTCCTCATTAGGAGCCTCGTTATCACTGTGAAGTGATCTCAGTGCATGGGTTTCATTTTGAGCTGAAGGCACAGCGTCTTGGCAAACAAAACTCCTACCAATTCTACATCCAGGTAAGCTGCTTGTAATATATTCATTCGTTAGTGTAAGCTCCATGTATCCTGTCGCATTTCATGATTTATATGTATTATGAATGTGGTATAGTCATCCCTTTGACTAGATCGCATTCTGTGCATGAAAAAATTTGTTATCACAAGGTGGAGGGACATAAAAGTTCTTTCATAAGTTGCCAAAATATTTGATGATCCAAAATTTGCTCCAGCAAACAGAACCCCCTGCACCATATTGTCAAAGGCAGAGGATTATGGGTATGATTACAATTTTGTTAGGTGTAAGGTTAGGGTAAGTGTCATGTTTGTAGGTGGATGCAGTGCAGCTTGGCTACCTTTGCAGTCGTAATTATTCAAGTTTGTTTTGTATTAATTTAGATTTGTATAATGTTTTGTTGTCATAATAGCGATTGAAGCCCCGTGATCCTGCCCTGTCCTTCCGCGTCTGTGAACGTCAAACATTCTCCTTGCGTCACGATCGAGAGGTTCTCTATTCCATCCGGATCCAGTGCCGCATCAAAGGTCAGGACTATGCGTTCAATACAGGAATCCTAGGCAAGAGGTTTGGTCTTGGACCTAAGACCTGTAAGAGTGAGGTCCTGACCCTGGAAGGACTGTGTCTTCCTCTCTATGTCACTTACTCCATCCTCTTCCCACCTTCCTAAAACACAATGGAGAATTTGATTCACACACCGGACTTTGAGAATATTTGCCGTTTTAGAGATCAGCATGTGCTGTATGTCATGAACATTCCTCAAACTGTTACTTAAAGAAAACTTGAATTAAACCTTCCTAAAAACATGGCAAAGCATTTGATTCACACACTGGACTTGGAGAACATTTGCTTTTTTAGATATCAACATGTGTTGTATGGCATGAACATTCCTTAAACTGTTACTTAAAGAGAATAGGATTCACACACTGGACATTGTCACGGAACATTGCTCAAACTGTTGCTTAAAGCCTTTGATATTGAAGAAAATGATTAAGCTAAAAAAGGCAAAAATAGATGGATGAACTAGTTATATGAAATGGATTCACTTAGAGAACGATCACTGCTTGAAATTTTCATTAGAATGTCTTTTACATTACCTAGCATTGCTCCTTCTATTACTAAAAACCTTTGCAGTATAAGAGGGAAATGAAAATTTATAAAACAGGAGTACAGTACACAGCTAATTGTTGAAGAAAGATAGTTGAGGAATTTAACACATTAAGGTGGTGCAGTTACTCAAGTATTGACAGATGCAGAGTTTTCCTGCAGTCATCAGGGGAAATCCCTTGGAGATTTTGAGAGGTATTCCTTTATAAGCCTTATATATGGCTCTGTATTGACACATATCAATGTTAGGAGCTCTGTCTTGAAGTGTAATATGTTGAAAATCGAATCGAGAATTGCTTTTACTTTCCTTCAGCTGCAAGATATCGGTATTCTGAAAATTGTTTTATCTTTTATCTTAATATTGTCATAGCATTCAGAAATAGCGTACGCCACTGGCTTACACTGCACACTTTTGACGTGCGTGCTTATCCATGGGCACAATTTTGTGCAGTTCACGCCAATCACAAGTTCGCCTTTAAAAAGCTGCAAGGTATCCTGGGCCGTTATTCTGAAAATTGTTTTATCTTTTATCTTAATATTGTCATAGCATTCAGAAATAGCGTATGCCACTGGCTTACACTGCACACTTTTGACTTGCGTGCTTATCCATGGGCACAATTTTGTGCAGTTCACGCCAATCACAAGTTCGCCTTTAAAAATTTGTTATCACACTTAAAAGAGTGAAGATAAGATAAAAGATAATCAATTTTCAGAATGCCGGCCCAGGCTATTATGAAGATAAGAGCTCTGATTGATTATGGTGTCTGAACACAACGTGATAATTCACTATGAACATGGCAGACAAAGAAAGCGGACAAAATAAACAACCTCTCATTCTACCCTTCACAATGGTTCTGGTAGTCAAAAGAACATCCCTTCACAGCTATTATGTTGAATCATGTAGTTCCAGGTGAATATGCATGTGACACCTGTTCCACATATCTTAGACAATAGCATTGAAGGGATGTTCTTTTGACTACCAGAACCATTGTGAAGGGTAGAATGAGGGGTGTTTATTTTGTCTGCTTTCTTTGTCCGTCATGTTCATAGTGATTGAACAATGAAAACAATAAAAAACAATGACAAACTGATCAAGACAGCAGCAGACAGACAGTTTCAGGCAGTTATAAGAAAAACAAGACAGAATTATCCCTTTTTAGAGAGTCATTCTCATTCTCATTCTCATAAGATTGATAATATGTGAATACTAAAGACAGACAGATACACAAATATATCTTGTACAAAGCTAAGAAGTGCCCTGCTGCTTTATTACATTCCAATATAAATTATGTCTTATACATTCCATATGCAAGATTTGTTTTTATTGTGTATGCAAATAAAGTATTCAAACTTACAGTATTGAATTTGATATAGAGTTGTGTCGAGGTATATTGCATGAAGTCTTTGCTGCTATATTAGAAAGTTTGAAAGCATTAACATTATACATATTTTATTTCATTTGAATACCAGATGGAAAGTACAAAAAAGGACATTTGTATGCATTGCCCTCAAAGTCCAAGTGCAGTCATATATGCATAAAAGCTTAGACAATAGGTACATGCAAAATACAGGCTAAATGAGATGTGTTTTGTACTAAATACAGACTAAACCATATGTACAGTGTATATGATATGATACTAAATTATAGATATGCTAAATTATATTGAATATACACTGTATATTCATATTATGCTGCTCAAAAGAATAATTTATATTACAAGTATATGATTATGAATATGACAAAGTGCAACTTGAGACATATTGTATTTTTCAAAAACAGAGTATAATATATAACTTATCAAAACAGGCTGAGAAAAAATTTAGTATTTCAATTATTTTTAGCCCTCAGCATCTCATTTGTATACCTAAAGCCCACTATTCACTACGATCTGCCTGCGATCCGATTTCTGGAAAAAAGTTGTAGCATTTAATGTGAACATGTAAAATCTTAGTGATCAAATTCTGAATAGTAGTGTGAATGCTATAATAGAAATTTCTGGTCCACTGCGAGGCTCCTTGTAAAAATAAGAGCCAAGTCAATTGTGAATATTAGTGACTTCATAGCCATCTTGTGATTGGTTACGATTTGAAAGTGAGTTGGCCTTTGCTCTAAAAGGCTTGCAGTTTCATAATTCCAAACTTCAGATAGGATATTTTACTCAGTTAAACTTTCGTATTCAATGCAAAATGCCTTTGTTCCAAAGTCAGAGAGCATTGAAATCGCAAAGCATGCGATGGCCCAAACAGACATAATGTAATCAAGATGTTTTTAAAGTGATATTTGGCTGAAGAACACAACGAATACAATGGCTTTTAGGGCATTGCATGTATTATAACAGTTGCACTAACCCATAGAAGTACAGCGTCTCCTTTAGGAGACACTTTTGCAGTATCTGTTGGTCCAGAATGCTGGGCATTACATATTATACATGAACAGAAAGAGAAAAATTCACTGAAAAATTTGAGTCCATTCCCAATGCTGTATGATGTGGCATTCTTGAATTACAGCAGCTTAATTGTAACTGATCATTAAACTCTTTAAATTGGCAACACAGTGAATAATACATAATCACTATTGCTGTGTTCAAATTGCCATTTTCTAATTAAATTTTAGAATCATAATTCATTTTGGTTCTTATATCCATATTTATTTTTTTCAAACTATGTAAGAGTGGAAAATTGTAACTGTTGTTGCCAATTTGAGGATTGCAGATGATTAATTCAGACCTCAAAAAAGCTCTGTACTGCTATGGGTTAATGCATGTAACATATATGTATCAGTTACATACATATGTTGTTTTTTTCTATTGACAACATGTGATATTAAAACATATTGAAATATGAAAGGAAGATTTACTAGGTACTTTATACTGATGCCTAAAACAATGTAAGTATTTGCCATGCTAAGGAATTTCAAAATACTGTTTTCATTTTTGCAGCTGATGTATTGTTTGTTTGTGGAGAATTTGTTTCAATGAATTGAACCAAATTATGGCCTTTGACAACTTCTGTTTCAGTGAATTGAACCAAATTATGGCCTTTGACAACTTCTGTAAATAATCACTTTGTTCATTCTAAGGGTTGGTGAAGACACCAAATAAGTATCCAGTCTTGATTTTATGATATGATCTAGATTCTCAATCTTTCTGAATACTGAATCCTACAGCAAATTAGCAATTTAAATGTAAGAAAATACTATATTTCTTTAATCAATTTACTGATTCCTGTAACCATTGACAATCAAATTGTCTTGCATGCTTTATTACTAACCTTTGTTATGTGTGTACATCAAATACATTGTTTGAAAAAACATTAAAACTTAGAATATAAAACACTAAAGATATTTTCATGTCATTGAATTGTACTTTAAAGTTATCATTGTCAGTGGTCTAGACTAATTTTCTCTGCTCTTCTTTAATATTTAGCAAAGACATGAAAGCATGTGAACTGATATGCATGGGCTCAGTCGCATAAGTTACATTAGTAGTTATGATTGTATAATGGAGATGTGATTGAGACCATTAGCAAAAATCCGGGGGGGGGGGGGAATAGGATGAGGTTATATATCCCCCTTTCTAGAGAGAGGAGGATAGCATGTACAAAATATATATTGAATTGAATTGAAGAGAATTTATTCACCACTTTCATAAAAACACGTAAAGTCAAAGAATATAAGATAACATTTCTTACAGAAGTAAAGACACTTTTCAAAGAAGAAATCTTTTATTCATTCAGTTAAATCTTTCTATGTATCTATCATAAACAATGGTTATAGTTGTAAAATTTCCATTTGAAATGCTGTGAAACCAGAGACAGGATAAGAGAGTATGTGTGTGGGTGTGGGTGTGTGCAGGTGGATGAGGTTTTGTGTGTACTGGTACTCGTGCATGAGTTCGCGTTAGATATTTCGGCAAAAGATTTCTATCATCCCCCCCCCCCTCCTCGCGACGGATTTATGCCAGTGTTTGACACATTTCAGCAACTGTTGATTATGATCGTTGCATCCCCATTGCTGATAACACAGAGTGTAGTTCATCAATCAGTTCAGTTGTAATGCCAGTGTTTGACACATTTCAGCAACTGTTGATTATGATCGTTGCATCCCCATTGCTGATAACACAGAGTGTAGTTCATCAATCAGTTCAGTTGTAATAAGAGTTCTACCAGTAAAAAAAGATAAAAGTTAGCTTAGACACATAAAACTACTGAAATATAGTTATTGATTTTTAAGTGGAAATCAGCTTTATCATAACAGCTACCTAGATTTTATTTGACTCATTCAGAGAGACCCAGTTGAAATAGGAGACTCAATTCAAGTCAGTTCAATCCAATTCAGTTCAATTTATATTTGCAAGATGAAATAAGAATACAGGATAACAATAAAGCAAGATGCATACACATTTTTTTTTTGCGGGTCTTATCATGAAACAAACCTGTAAATTTGGATCAATAAGACAGTAAGAAAAACACAAATCACTTATATTCTCTCATGTTATTTTGTCATCTTACTTCCCACTGAAAGAAATAAAGTGCTCCCTCACTATCTGGGGACCGTTTCAAGAAAGTTGTCAGTCAGTGACAATTTCAGCAAAATCCTTGGTTTTGATTGGCTGAGAAGCACTGATCACTGACTGTTACTATAATTGTAACTGTCAGTGACTGACAACTTTCATGAAACGGTCCCCAGTATTTGGTTTCATATTCTGATATGATCCTACCTTTTACACATATTTCCTTCCATTCGGGGGCGTCAGTCTGTTTTTGATTTTTCTCCTTTTTTTTGGGGGGGGGGGGGGGTGGCATGATTTTTCTTTGAGGGGTGGGGTGGGGACGTACATCAAAAATTTGCCGACAACCAAAGAAAAAAAAAGAGTCCTCAGCTTAAAATTTGGGTGGGGGACAATTCTTTTTTTTTTTGGGGGGGGGAGGGTATGTCCCCCTGTCTCCCCCTGATTGACACCCATACTTCCATTTTACATCTCACTGAAACCACATCCTTTTCCCCTCTGTCTCGCCCTGATCGACACCCATACTTCCATTTTACATCTTACTGAAACCACACCCTTTTCCCTTCTGTCTCCCCCTGATTGACAGCCATACTTCCATTTTACATCTCACTGAAGCCACACCCTTTTCCCTTCTGTCTCCCCCTGATTGACACCCATACTTCCATTTTACATCGCACTGAAGCCACACCCTTTTCCCCTCTGTCTCCCCCTGATTGACACCCATACTTCCATTTTACATCTCACTGAAGCCACACCCTTTCCCCCTCTGTCTCCCCCTGATTGACACCCATACTTCCATTTCACATCTCACTGAAGCCACAACCTTTTCCCCTCTGTGATATTACAATGGAACAATAGCCCTATTTATTGATACCAAAGCTTGGCAGACCCAGGGTTGTCAAGAAAAAAAGAACAAAGAACAAAACCCCGAGTGGAGGGTCCGTCTGTTAAAAGTCCAAGATCATGGGGGTGACTAGTTTTTTCAAAGAATGTGGCTAGGAGGGGAGAGGAGGCAGCAGTTATTGATTTTGGTTGGACCATGCAATGTCAAGAGTTATAAGGAAACTCAGCATGGCGACATACCTTTTTGCCGATGATAAAGATGATATAGATGACTACGATGAAAAGGCTCTGCTCACTGATCTGGCACTGTCATGGGATCTATCAAGGGAAAGAGATGATGAATTTATCTCTATGAATATATGAATCTACGAATTTATGATCAGATGAGTCATTTTGATAAGGTGATTATGTGATTTTGATTTGAGTAAAAAAAAATACGCTAAATTCAAAATGGGCCTAAAAAGAAACGAAAATATCAAAGCAACAAGTATTATCATGATTATTGGCATATTTCCCCAGTGTACTACTAACCATTCAATGGCAAACGATAGCAGCCTACAATATGAATATATATCACCAGTAGCATCTAATGTGTATATCCATCAATATATATAAGTATTCATTTCTCTCCTTTCTTAAAAACCTTCATTGTCTGAATACAAATTCCTATTAAAAGGTATGCTGCTCGTCCTTCTTACCTATCTGTTCATCTTTTGATGACTAGATATGCTAGAAGACACCTCATCTTCGTCCATTCCTTGTCAGGATCCATTTCATCTGGCCACGGCTTGGTTCAAGTCCTTCCATCAGTGCGATCACATAATTATCCTTTGATCTGCTCGGGTCCTAGCCGTCTGGGTACAGGTGTGATGTTGGAACAACATCTCCTAATTACGCTGTCAGTGCGGCCATTAAGCAGCTGCATACCTGCTCCTAATTCCTAGAAAATTCTTGTTTCAAATGCTAAAAGAAAATATCCCGATGGGAAGGAAAACCTTTTGAAATTAAAGCACAGATTAGATAATCATGGATGCATGGTAGCCAAGTTTTCATGGGTTATAAGTTACACTTTACCTAACCGAGACAGGACGTATAGCTTGGGTTGAAGCCTATGCACAAGCCACTCCTGAAATGTCGAGTTTTCATCTATCCATCTGAATGATGCAACGAGTCTGTAAAAAAAAAAACCTGTAGGGGAAACGAAGAAGTGAAAAAAATCTGGTGGCCAAGTTTGTTAGATGTTAGAGTATTTACTCACCTCTCGCATAAGCATCGATTGAGATCGAAGTGATGTTTTAGAAGCATCAAATCAGATGATCCCTAGCGTGGTAGCGCCATGATGAGAAACAGAATGATACAAATGGTTTCGCCTGACGACACTCCCAGCGGCCCATGGAAAGGTTTCCAAATACTTTGGTTGACAACCTTGTAAAGCCTGTCTTATCAAATCTAGAGCGAGAATAATTTGCTAGGGAATGGATGCAAAGTGAATCCCCAAACATCAAGCTGGTGGCCAAGTTTTTAAGTTATCCATGTAAATACTCACCTCTTCTGTAATATCAACGATGATCGCTTTTTGTGAGAATAAGAGATCGACATGCAAGGAAGCACTCTCTCGCCAAGTGTGTCCTTGTATGCAGTGGACGTTATCAGATGAAAAAAGACAGAGACATTATATTCCGCAGTCGTCAAGTCTTTCTCCCTCTCTGTGCAAGACAATCTGTTGTATTACATTCTCTCGAAATAATCATCACTTATCTTCAAATATGTAATCATACGGTACACAAACCAGTTTTGACTGAAAGCAACTCTCAACACTTGATATCGCAATGATGTTTGGTCTTATATGTTTCTGTTTCGTGTCTATGTTACTGCACACCTACACGTCAGTAATTAGTGAGAAAGAATTTTGTTTAAAATTTTTTGGCGTCATCTGTCTGCACCTGCATGGGGGAGGTGGGGGAGGGTAGACATGAACTTGATCATAAAACAATTATGGGCTCCTCCGGTCTCTAACAGGGGCGGCACTACAGGGGGCAGGGGGCGATCACCCTCCCTATGATTTTTCAAGTGATCCAAAAAAAAAAAGAGGAGAAAAGAAGAAAAAAAGGAGGAGGAAGAAAGAAGAGTATGGGAAAAGAGAGGGCTGGGCCATGCAACTATATAATACCCCTATTTTTTCATTTAAAACGCAAATACATTTACCTATGGGTCATCTTGCCCCCTATCAAAATACCCTGGCGCCGCCTCTGGTCTCTAATCAAGATGTGCAGTATAACTAACTCGATCAGTCGATGAGTTAGTATGCTATTAGCTGATTAGAACTAAAGATTTCAATATTGTATGACATTTAACGTACTACTACCGGGTTGAAGGGGTCTTGATTGCCCAGGCGTTTGAACAGGTCTTCTCCTTGCAGACATCGTCCAACCTGTCGAATCTCCATTTTTACGATTCTCTCTCTCAAGGAATTCATTGAGAGGCTGGAAATAGTCCAAGAGTGCTGAAGAATCTAGATCATACTGTTGGGTGAGAATGAAGAAAATTTCGGTCCAGGATCGAGTTTTACCAAGCTGCATAGCAGTGCTGTATGAGATATGAATCAGAGAGAGAGAGAGAGAGAGGAGGGAGGGAGGGAAGGGGGAGAGAGAGAGAGAGGGGTTATGGTTCATCATTTACGATTCATATTTAGAGGCACATTAACGTCAGCTGAAAGACAGACATTGAGTATCCCAAATATAACCTAAACCCTAATCACAACCTGATCAATAGAAAGCTTTTCAATTTACAAAACTTAAACATGATTTATTTATTTATTTATTTATTCAAAATAAAATATGCAAATACTAATCAATATCCACCTTTGTAACATTCTTTAAAATAGGAGCACATAAATTCTCCATCAATGGGGTATCATTACAGGAAGAACATTTGATGCCCGCATTTTTTGTCGTTCAAGCCGCTACACTATGACCATTGTGGGAAGGGTGCCCTTATAAAAAAATGTAAGTGGAGGTTATTAATAGTAAGAGTACATCTAGTGTTGTATCAAAGGCAGTATTCAGATTGTACTCCGTATAACCCTCCATTGTGAGTTTTTGTACAAAAAGAAAAGTAGACCCCATTGCACTGTCCTGTAATGCCGATAGTCGTCATCATTCATGACATGATTTTATTTTCTTTTAAGGAAGCGGGGACGAGCTTTGCATTTTTTCTTCTAACACTGTTTAGCAACATCCCAATGAATGATAGCTACAACGTTCATCACAATCTTATTCAACTGCATTTTCTGCTATCTCTTTGCCCATTTTTCTTTAGTAATATAGTGGTAATTAAGTAGTATAAGTAGGGGTAATAATAGTAACATTGTAAAGCGCATTGAAGTTTTCACGTATTGCGCTATATAAATGTCATATACTATAATTATTATTATCATTATTATCTTATCGTTCTGTTATAATTTCATGCATGTACTAGTAATCTTACGTGATAAGCTGTCCTGCTACCCTGTTGCCATACAGACTGCAATCATGTATCGATCCTCTATGTCCTGCAGCTTCACAGAGGGATTTCAAGAATTGAAACTTCATGATCAGTCCAAGGAAATGTCTGCAAAGAAGAACAAAGGAATTACACCGTGTTAGAAAGTACATACAAATACAAGTCTCATGCTCTTCGGGCTGCGGCTCAAGTGCATTGGCATGAATTCGGGGGGGGGGGGGGGGGGGGGGTGGGGGGGGGGTGGGGATATATCCCCCACACTTTTTAAGGAAGAAATTATATTTCAATTAATCTGTTAGTAAAATTTTCGATAATCTGTCATAAACGACCATCATATTTTAGAATTTCTATTTGCTCGCTCGCAAAATAAAAATTGAAATGTGTGTAAGGGGGTCTGTGCGGTGGGTGAGGGTGTGTGTTCATACTTAAGTGTGAGTGAGTGAAAAAAAAATCGGCAAAAAAGTCGATCATCCCCCAACTCCTCGAAGTGGATTTACGCCGGTGCTCAAGTGAACTTGGATTGATTATTTCATTGTTATCTTTTGGCAAAACATGAATCCACTATTGCCACTCCATACCTTGAAGACAATGGTGGCCTTGTGATAACGTCATTGTTTTTTCTAAACATTACGATACAAATACAATCACGATAATGATGATGATAATAACTATGATAATGATAATAGCGGCGACGGTTATAATGATGATAATAATGATGATAATAATAAAATCAATGATAATATTTCATGACAATATCTATTTTCTTGTTTATATATCAATGAATTTGTACAATACACCCATATGATTACAGAAGACATTAACTGCAAGACCAATCTTGCAAATCATGACCTTTGTTTGATTATGATTTGTTCACTATGTACAATGTTTTGTATTGCATGTCCGGCCTCGGTAGTAATGCGCTAGGACCTGGACTACTCTTATTTTTCACAATTATGTAACTGTTATATTTCAGATGTTATGTTCCTTTATTGAATATGGTCAATAAAGTGATATTATATATATATATATATATATATATATATATATATATATATATATATATATATATATATATATATATATATATATACATGACGCCCTAAATCCAAAACCAAGTATAGGTCTAAACGTTTAAAACATCGTAATTATAATTTGATATATATCAAAGAAGATATCTTTGTAGTTTATAACCATAAGTAATTATTTTCTTACTTAGCATATGAGCCGTCCGAAACAATGTTAAATTCTGCTCCTGGATCGAAGTCTGCTTCTGTTCTCTCTACGGGTGGGACGATACCCTCGTACTTCGATCTAAGCAAGAAGTCAAATAAAATCATACAAGTCATTGATGTTAATTGGGTTGCAGGAATTTCAATCTCCTTATAGGGCTATATCAAATAATGTAGTATATGGTTTTTTTTTTTATTATCATTCAATTTTATTATACATGTATATCATGTCAATTGTTAGCAGTGAAATAAGTGAAAAATACAAATCAAATATATAAATATAGGAAACTACAAATCAAGTACAAAAACTTTGGTTATCTCACAATTCAAAGTGCTTCTAAGTTTTGAAACGATTCTTGACATTGTTTACTATTGTATAAAACATGAAAAACTTTCTTTTAACGGAGGTGACGCGAGTGCATTGATTGTTAGGGTGTTGATTAAGTACATGAAAACCGAAACGAAATGACATTTTGTTAAGTTTTAACCAAGGGCCCTATTGTAATAAGTACATGCATTGCTAGAAATAATTCTAAACATCATTTCTCCATGACATCAACCAATAATACCAAACAGATTATAACTAGAATAATTACCTGAGATCCCACCATTTTGAGTTATATTGTTCAGGTTGGATAGATCCATTGAAAACACCCCATCTCCATTGATCGACCGAGTAAGCATAGGGTAACAGGGTAAGTGAATCCAACGCTATCCTCATTAATCCATTCACTTGGATCTCTGTAGTAATAAAATCAGATTGTTTATCAATTCTTAATATATCCAAGTATCTGCCCAACGTTTAACAAAATGTGATCTAGTAGAAATTCAATCAAAATGCCAACTTATTTCATCACAATGAAGGTTAATTTCGCTAAGGTATATTCCTTTCCTTATCTACGCTTCCGAGGGAGGGAGAGAGAAAGAAAGAGAGAGAGAGAGAGAGAGAGAGAGAGAGAGAGAGAGAAGGGAGAATGACAGTATACCATGTATACAGAGTAAGTCTATATTGATGTTTTTCAAATGAAAATCGTGAGTAATTCAGCTACTGCCATTCACGATCTAAATAAACCATGACTAATTATATATTTAGATAAGATATTAAGAACTGCCAGGTCCACAGACAAGTAAACAGAAGTAAGACAACTTACTTTCATCATTTTCCTCGTCCAATGAGAGACCGAGCTGCCTCAAGTAGGAGGGGCTAAAAACTTCTGATGATGTCAGATCAGAAATGGCTTCGAATAGGGCGGGACTCGCTGGTTCACGGAATGCGACAGGCTGATGACTGTAGGAGTTCTGATATTGGGTGTGGCCTAGGATGTTGTGTGCCTTCGAGAGCTCTTCGATGGTTACTTCGGAAGCGCATGTAGTAACCCTGTCATCCAAATAAGAGAATTTTGACACGCAAAATAATGAAGATTACCAATCTCTGTCCTCTGCGTGTCTCGTATACCATCATAACCATGGAGTTAAGAAAAATAACACGAAAGAACAGACTCGGAAATGTGAATTTGGATATCCAGCACGTCTAGTGGGAATAGCTAGGAACAATTGAAGCATTTTTTTTTTTCAGAAAAACACTTATTTCCTTCTTCTTTGTTCCACACATAGATTATTAAAAATCGAAATCGTCACTGTTTCCACTTCCCACTTTTCATGCTTGTAGAACGTAGTGGACTTTTAGTGGACTTTTAAAGATGTACACAATGTATTTGAGAAATGATTATGAGCTATTCTGAAATGAAGGCACGACGTTTCTATTATACCTGAAGTCTGATTGGTTATGAAAGTCCCACGATGTAGGTTCACATGAGACATTGCGACCATCCCGTGGCTTACCAAAGACAGAGTTCTCCCAGAAAGAATCAGGGAGTTCCTCAAAACCCATCGATGTATAGAAATCTTCAGCAGTCTCATAAAGTCTCCGGATGTCATAATTCTGATTTAAAAAACAACAACAAGAAACGTGTATTAGGAAACAAAGGAATGAAATTAGTAAAGATTTCACTGATAGTTGCATTATTGGACAACTTCTCCATGTCATGAACGATTTTATTTTCATAATTTTCTTCAATGGATTTGGTGTCCGATATTTTGGCTTCTAATCTATATGAAATAATTAACAATAGTAGGATTGTCGTCAATCTAATAGAGAGTGAATCAAACAGAAGCCATACTTCTTATACCTTTATCACTGTTTGTTATCTCTTTCAAGCTGATAGTAATAATGATTTTCTTGGTATGATAAATATAATCAATATAATCCCTGATCCCTGAAAAGTTAAAGAGGTTTTATATAACGACAAGGTGCTTCGATCATGAAAGTTATAAAAAAATTCACCTGTTCCTGTAAAAACTGAGTAGGGTCATCATCTCCTGTCTGGTAGGGTTTAACGACATCGAAGAGATTCGACCACGAGTTCGACCACATACCACCTGAATGGAGATCAGTGTGACCAGAAAGAGATCTTCATGACATTGTATTTCACATCAAATACTTATCTTTAAAAACCAAAAATTCTTTTACTTAAACGAATTCGACTGCGTCTATTTTAGCCCTGTAGAAAGTCACGTTTTTATGCATATTTCGAATAATGATTTAAAATGAGAACAAGGATAAAGAATTATTATTCTATCTTTGTTAACCTCACATTCTTGCTTCGCAGGTAGCTGTAATATACACACTTAATTTTTCATTCACTAGACGTTTTACTTACAGTGCAACTGCTGAAAGAAACCGGGGTGGGGTGGGGAGGGGGGTCTGGCTTAATTACTATTTAAAGGGAAACAGATCTCGGAAATTTCGGGCTTAGGAAATGCAATCTTGAGGTTAAAATTTTCTCAAATTGTTGCTGCTTTTACCCCCTTGTCTTCCTTCCTTCCATTTTTTCCTGTTCTTTCTTTATTTTTCTCCTCCCCTCCCCTCCTTCTTCTTCTTCTTCTTCTTCTTCTTCTTCTTCTTCTTCTTCTTCTTCTTCTTCTTCTTCTTCTTCTTCTTCTTCTTCTTCTTCTTCTTCTTCTTCTTCTTCTTCTTCTTCTTCTTCTTCTTCTTCTTCTTCTTCTTTTTTCCCCTCCACTTTTTAAATTATTCTCAGAAGTGCGCGCAGGGCGGGGGGAAGGGGGGGGGGGGGGGTGTTTGATGTTTCCCTCCGGAATCAAAGACTTTTTTATTATGATTTTGGGTTGGATAGCCCTTGTTAGTTAATAGTTTTTTTTTTCAAAGGGGTCCAAACAAAAAAAAAGATAAAAAGAAAAATGAAACAAAATAAATATACATGATTATAAGCAATCATAAAAAGACTAACCTAGAAGATGAGAAGGAATTGGTCCATTAAGGTCAATGACCTCTGGTCCATGTATTTCATAGAGTCTCCTCCTAATGTAAGCATGAAGATTGTTATAGAAAGGTTGTAGGTCAATTAAGAGATCCGACATCGTTTGTTCGAGGTGAGGAGTATCATACTGTCTTCGAGTGTAGTCACCGTGATCATCAAAACCTATGCATTCAGGATTGATGGAATATATATTATGAGATTAACACGTCTTTTAACACGTTGTGTTTACTTCAGTGCACTTGTTACGAGAGAATTTTTTCTGCTTATTTCCTTCATTCCATTCAACATGTCTAACGTAGAACAATGTTTGAGTATATGTACATTTCATGTTATAAGTATTGCATTTTGTATTCGGCGACCCCAATACAAGCTACGCTTTTCGGTTGTTTGTCACCTTCTATGTTTACTGTATTATTTATTGCAATTTTGTATTTTATATATTTTGTTTTACTAAGAAGGAAATAAATGTGAATTCAATACAATGCAATGCAATGCAATGCTTCGTTCATACTCATACATGTCATCTTTGCAAAATTATGAAAAAATAGACAATTTTTTCAATATTACCTATTACCTTAAGCTAAGCGCATTAACATGGAATAGATTACTGCTATTATAATGTTCCTAAGTGGTTTCATTAATGAAGCTTATTTTTTTGTGTTTTTTTTTTAGTTTTAGATTATTTTTCATATTTCATAATCATTACATAATGTCATAAGCAATAATAATGAAAAATTGTTCTTTCAAATGTAAACAAACATAAAGTCGGAATAACATAGAGAAATGTAAATGAAATTGCAATGTGTTTGAAATCAATGCATATTTTCTTCTAAGTAAATGAGAGCACTGCAGTCTATTTCACTTTGTGAATTACATTACATAAATATTCAACAACAATAACACAGAAGAAACATAAGGTACAGGAGGTGAGAATAAGACGAAGGACAATTAATCAAAACAGAGATGAAACAACGAGTAATAAAGGATACATTAAGGAGTAGAAATCAGACGACTTCATAGAATATAAAATGACAGTTTTCTTCTGTACATCATGCAGTTTGGTTAATTAGTGTTGATATCGTTAAATAGTCATACTAAAGCTTGATTGTATGATTTCGGCTTTCTCTTCTTTCACGCTGTATAAGAGTAATTTTCATGTTGAAAATCTTTAGTTGAGTTGGGTGTTTTAAAAGCCATACTCCGATTGTGCAGTACCAAAGACATTTTCACTCAGTGTTAATATGCTCTTCGGGTAATTTTGATACAGCATATACACTTTGCATTTCCTATAAATAGAAAGCTGTTTATCAGGAAACCACACAAAAAGAATTACCCTAAGCTATATGAGGAGCCGCGATAGCTTAGTTGGTATAGTAGAGCCCTTTATGACAGAGTTTGGCCAATTCAGTTTCCATGGTTTGAGTAGGTTACAACATGGCGTAATTTCTTTTGTATTGTGCTTGCCTAACAAAGCAATATGCGCCATGTTGTGCCCTACTGGAGCCGAGTTGGCCAAACTCTGTAATAAAGGGCTCTGGTTGGTAGAGCAGTGGTCTCGTAATCCGGTGACCAGGGTTCGAAACCAAGTCGATGCGCTAGTGCCCTTTGGTAAGGCATTTAATCCTCACTGCCAGGTCCCTCAGAGAGAAATTAAAGCTGTCGGTCCGCTGATTGCTTACTTGCAAAAATTCATGCTTTCTTAGCAGTGGGATAAAATAAACCAAACTAAACCTTTCAACCTTTATTATGGATCTTACCACTCCGCTGTGCGACAGTGTTGCTTAGCTCGATATATTTCTGGAAGTCTTCTCGGTTTGGAGCTCCTGTTTCATTTCTCCAGCCTTGCCACGCCCAAAGAAGTTCATCATCATCTCGACTCTCACCCATTAAACGTTTGAGATCTGAAAAATAATGATAGTGACAATAATAATCATGCCGATGATGATAATAATAATAACAATAATAATAATAATAATGATAATAATGATAATTAATAATAACAATAATAATAATAATAATAATAATAATAATAATAATAATAATAATAATAATAATAATAATAATAATAACAATAACAATAATAATAATATTTTTTTTAGGTCATCACGGTTCGGAGCTTCTGTCTCATTTCTCCAGCCTTGCTACGACCGTAGAAGATCATTACACGTTTTAGATCTGTAACACAGGGATGGTGATAATGGTAACTTTGACAACGGCCAACAACAATAACAAAATAAGCAAACAAAGTAAGAAAAACAATGATAAAAAAGCAACAAAAAAGATAATAAACATCATCATCATCATCATCATCATCATCATCATCACTATAATGGTGGTGATGATGAGGGTGATACCGATAGTGATAATAAAAGTTAATAATAATGATACTACTACTACTACGACTACTACTACTACTACTACTACTGCTACTACTACTGCTACTACTACTACTACTACTACTACTACTACTACTACTGCTACTACTACTGCTGCTGCTACTACTAATACTACTACTACTACTACTACTACTACTGCTACTACTACTACTACTACTACTACTACTGCTACTACTACTACTGCTACTACTACTACTGCTACTACTACTGCTGCTACTACTGCTGCTGCTACTACTACTACTACTGCTACTACTACTGCTACTACTACTACTACTACTACTGCTACTGCTACTACTACTACTATACTCATAATAATGATAATGGATAATAACACTGAACAATTTTAATAATGTTTGAATTGCGCCAATGATTCTAGATCACTGCTCTATCATAAGGTAAAATAACTGTTTTGCCAGTACAAACTTTCTCGGAAGATTCGTTTGAAACCACATGGATTTCACTGTTTCTTTATATGCCGAGAAAATCTCATGAGAATAAATCGTCAGCTGAAATCCAGAAAGGCATTAACTCATATCCCTTACTGCAAGGTTAATGTCCTTTTAGCTCCAAGAGAAAATATCGTGTGTATCGATGTCATGAGAATGCTTGATATTAGAAGTGACATTCAAATCTAGGCAGAGATGATCAAGAGCAGACTACATATCAAACCAAAGTCAAGGCATTCTGCATGCACATGGGTCAGTGGAAATGTCGAGATGGGGAGCATGAAAATATTCTCGAAATTATATAACCACTAAATTTACGACTTTTCTTGTTATGTAGTTCTACATGACGGTAAACATAAAACCAAAACAGTGAGAACATAAATGACAACACAAAAATTATTTTCTCCAGAGATAATGTTTCTCTGACACGCACCTGCTTTCCCAGTAATTCAATAAATCATGCAATGAAAGATTTGATTTTCTCGTGAAAGGCGGCTTTTTAAATGTCTAATATAAGATTGACTTTTGACAGTTATACCACAATGAATGTTGAAAGAAGTTGAGTGTAGGCCTATAGTGATATGCAAGATTATGAAAACAACATATTTCAGAAAACGTAACAAGAACAATAAGCTTACAGTCATCTGTCCTTTGCCTGATATATCACTGCAAAACTAAATCATTATCGCTACCAGTATCACTACTAAATCATCACCAACGTCACCAAACAACCAACATTATCATTATAATCATCCTCCTCCTCCTCATCGTCGTAGTTGTAGTCGTTTTACTTGTCATCAGTACTAACATCACTGCAATCATTATCGTTGCCATCATCATCAGCAGCGTGATCATCATGATCATTATGATCATCATCGTCGTCGTCGCTGTCGTCATCAACCCCATCCCACCCAGTCATCAATCATCATCATAATCATCATCAGCCCTATAAAGTATGATCACATCACCATATGAACCTCGTCAGTATCATCAGCTACTACCACCCACTAGTCTACATCTTTTTGCCCCTTTGGTGTTCCCCTACCTGATCCCTAAAACCCTATACAGGTGAGTTCTTCCTCCTACATCGTTTCGCATCATTGCTCCTTTCCATTACGAGAGATTATCCGTGGTCCTTGACCATGGTGTATGGTCAAAGTCCCTGACTTTACTATGATGATCAAAACTATCATCACTCGCTTGAACTCAGTCATCGTATCAAAAACTAAAGGTCCGTAGACTTGATCCTTTTCGTAGCTTTCATCATCAGATCATCGTCTGATGTAAACAAATTTCATTCGTCTGGTAGCAGTCGACATGGTTACGCATCTTCGTGCATCATTATCATGACCAGGCGGTGATTTCTTGTCTCGACCTCAATTTAGTCTGGAGACGGGAGTGGGCTGACAAAGTGATGGCAGGCTGAAGGTGCCCCCTGATCTTTTCAAAATAAACAGATCTTCTTTTCTTCCTGGTTGTTGCCCTTTTTTAAGAATAATTGTGGCAATGTGTGAACTAAAAAAAAAAAATTTTTAAAAAGAAAAGAAAAAGAAAGAACCACGCTCTTTGCTCATCAGGCATGTCAGGGGACTCTCGTTGACACAAGAAAGCCCATATCTGCGGCCTACATATTGTTGCTGGTTTTTTTTTTTTTTGGGGGGGGGGGGAGGGGGGGATTTTGTTGTTGTTGTTAGATTGGGTTGAAGATCCTATTAGCAATTACTACTTCTGTTTCCTTTCCTGACCCTTTTCATCCCTACCCTTGTCTGAACCCTTCCTCCTGTTCGTGTCCCGCTGAAAACGGGGTACCTATCAGGTGTCTTTAATTACCAAGGTGATCATGTGCTTCACATACTGAATTAATTTTCACCACACTCCATCACGCCAGGTGACGTCTTGGGGTTGGTGGGTTCTTGAACTTAGGAGGGGGGCGTCTAGAGGCGCGACACAAAGACCGTCCAGAGCCGTGTCAGAATTAGTGGCTTGTCGGTTCGGGGAAGGGGGCTTCCCTGAGCGTCAAGAGGTGACGTTAAGGTCACAAATGATGTGAGAGCTACTGGCAACTGATTCTATTAAAATGTTGAAATGAGATAATTTTCGCGACTGACAGCATGCAAGGTGACGTGCCGAGGTGGGATATCTCGGGGCGTCAAGAGGCGAAACATATCGAACATATACTGAATGTGCAACAAGTTGAATACCATAACTTTGAGAGCCAGCCAGCTTTCGCCAATTTATGGCCTTGATATTTTGCTTGGTAACAAAAAACAATGATTTTCAACGCTAAAGAGAAGTTTTGACAAGTAGGAAGTAAAAAGAGATTAATGAAGGAATTATTTTAAAATACAGATTATCTTATCGTTTAAATCGCCAACTTTCTTGGATTAGAATGTCTTCACCAGACCACCTTACTCCGATTTTGCTGCTTTTAATGGGGGGGGGGGGGGGGGGGGCATGGTTCTTCCTTTGAAAATAAAAAAAACCACCCCCCCCCCAAAAAAAAAAAAAATCGACTGGATATAATACATAGTTCTCTTTTATTCACTTCTAAATGTGAGCAATGAACTGAATTTTTTCTAGAAATGCCGTCTGATTGAGTAATGATAATGATGATATTCTGGGGGGGGGGGCATGGTTCTTCTTTTAAAAATTAAAAAATCACCCCTCCAAAAAAAAGATTCGACTGGATATAATGCATATTTCTGTTTTATACACTTCTAAATGTGAGCAATGAACTGAATTTTTTCTAGAAATGCCGTCTGATTGAGTAATGATAATAATGATATTCTGGGGGGGGGGGGGGCATGGTTCTTCTTTTAAAAATAAAAAATCACCAAAAAAAAAAAAAAAAAAAAGATTCGACTGGATATAATGCCTATTTCTGTTTTATACACTTCTAAATATGAGCAATGCACTGAATTTTTTTCTAGGAATGCCGTCTGATTGAGTAATAATAATAATAATAATGATATTCTGGGTTTATAATTATATCGCTGTACATCTCGATGTCACAAAGCACTTAAAGGGAAAGTCCACTCTAGAAGTTTCACTATTTCAATAAAAGGAGATAAATTTGAACCGCATTTTAAAACAGAAATGAGCAAAATCAGTCAAAGAATAAGAACATTACACTCATTTCCATTTACCCCATAGTCAAAGTATGTTATGTAAAAACCAATTCTTCTGAACATACATTGATTATGGGGGTTAGAAAATGTGTAACTTCCAAGAAAATTGAGAAAATGTGAAATTTCATGTACAAAGTGAATGGAGACCTGCTCGCATATGATGTCATCAGTGTTGCCAATTTGCAGAGCCGCGAGTAGTTTATTCGAAAATGTAAATGAGTGTAATTTTCTTATTCTTTGACCGATTTTGCTCATTTCTTTCTTAAAATGCTGTTCAAAATTTATCTCCTTTTATTGAAACAGTGAAACTTCTAGGGTGGACTTACCCTTTAAGTACAGTGAACTGTTTGTCTTCTGTTGTGCCTCAACTCATGTATGATTAAACGCAATGGGAATTACATAAGAGCGCAGCGGGGGGGGGGGGGGGAGGGTGGGGGATGTAACCCCCAAAATTCAGGGGACATCAAAGATTTCCAAAAGTATGTGAGAACCGTTTGTACTTTTCCTCTTTCTTATCAAAAGCCAGTACCCCGGTTATTTTTCTTTTGTTTTTTCCACAGACTTTTGAGGTTTTTCTATCCCACTACCAAACCCTGCATGGCGCCTCGCCCAATTCCAGGCTAAATTCTTAGTAAGATCAGGGAAATGTGAAATTCTCACATCCCTGCTAAAGGAACAGGATTAAAATAGGTTCTTTAAAAAAAATCTATACCACACGTTCCTGTCACTGAAGAAAAGAAGAATGAGGTGAATTAAGCAGAATTCTTTATTGGCGATGACATTTCCAATCAAGGATGATGCCTGATCAGCAGTCCTCCATTAGATCGCTTTCACATTCTAAATGCTGATGTCATCCACATTTAACCTTTGACCTTTGAGATCAATGTCATTAGGCATCATACTGAATTCATTACTGACACCTATTCGACCTCGGTCATCCCCTACAGTGAGCCTTTCATCCCGCCTTTCATTAGTATTTATAATCCATCTGGTTTGTTTAATGGAATTATAGCTCACCAGGCAAGCCACAAAACCGACTTCACACCGACCCTGCAATGACCAATGCTTTGCCGTTCGGGTAGTGTAATATTGTGCTTGATCTGTTGTCGAACTCGTTGGTATGAACTGAGTAGTAGGAGACTTTCAGGGGTCAAGTTTAGGCTGGAATTAAGTGCAACATTCCAGAGGAAATTATCTCGATATGATGTCTGGGATTCTGAAGAATTAATGAGCGAATTTGAGCTTGAGATTGAGATTGAGAAGAAATTCAGTTTGAACTCTGGTAACGGCAGAAAGGACATTATTCGAGAAATAAACAAAAAATTGAAGTGAATGGTAAAGATAACCAATAAATGATATGAAACGATTCTATTACAAATAAAATCTATATAATGAACAAATACAGACGAAAAAATCGAGATAAACAAAGTCACAACTCGTGGACATACAAGCATTGTACGGTATTTTTCAAAATAAGTTTTCCTTTTTCGTGTTTTTGGTGAATATAATTTATACATTATATTTTCGGCGTTAATCATTTAATTTCCTTTCTGGATGAACCAATCCAGTTTCGGCGGGTTAAATAATGCATATTTTCTTTCGAGTAGTTTTGCACAAAATGCAATTCCTCTAGATGCAAAGATGAGATTTAAATTCAATTCAAATTCTAAACGACCTTATACCGTGAGAGCTATTTTCATCTGCAAAACATCAAAAGAAGATATTCACAGTAAGGAAATATAAATCTCTGTTTCCCCGATTTTCGAGACTTTCACAGTTTCTGAAGACACATTCTGTTTATATTGCCCATGGCATGTTTATAACTTGTCTTCAATCTTTTGACCTCTTTATGTGACTAGAACTTGACTCCTGAGCAAGTGAGCGTCGAACGAAGGTGTCTCCTTTGCCTTTCTCCTCGCATCCTCCTCCTCCTCCTCCTCCTCCTCCTCCTCCTCCTCCTCCTCCTCCTCCTCCTCCTCCTCCTCCTCCTCCTCTTTCTCGAATGTTTTCGTTTATAAATCTAACTTTTTTACAGTTTAAACTACGTTGACCCCATAGAACTGGAGGTGTGGGGGGGGGGGGGGCGAGGCAGGAGTATATAGCAACCTATCATGACCCTCTATGCAGCTTGTGTGTTTCAAGATGGTGTTCTCAACTTCTTTCTCATCTTAGCATCGTTGTCATCATGAACAAAAATGTAATCGGGCAAGAAATAACCGCATTGATGAAGGATAGGAGGGGGGGGGGGGGTTACAAAACGTGTGCTAAAAGAGCAAAACACTCTCTAGTAAAAATTAGTAACAACGACTGTGACCTATCATTATAAATTTTCAACTTAAAGCGTCAACACGATGAAAACTACTTTCGAAAATCAAAAAAGTGAAAATAGTCCTGTCTACCACCTTTAGAAATGTGCGGACTTTGTAGTGGCTTATTACATGTACATAATCCGAACATGATTTGTATGGCCAGTACCATGCACAATAGGCTTTCGAAATGGCACTTGAGTGGATTTTTCGAAGTTTTAGTCTCTGACAGTTCGTGAAGTTGCAATATCGACAATTTAATCATGAATCTTGTGAAGAAAAGTGCAGGACGTCCCATATCCTTTACAGGAAACTGTAATTTTACGATGAACAAAATTTGAAAAATAATTTTTACCAAAAAAATATGCGTTCCTTAAATCAATTCACATTGCAGGCCTACCTGGATCTAGTGGCAGACATTCTCCCCGTGTTCGTCTACCCCTTTTCCTGCATACTCTAGCTGTGTGATATCGCTGCTCCATGCGAGACTTCACATCTTCCAACTATAATAAAACCGAAAATGAATTTTTGTTGCTACAATTTTACAACCAAGTTTTGAAACAAAAATACGCCATTTGATTAACAACAGCAACAACAATAACAATAACGATATTAATAATAATGATGATGATGATGATGATAATAATAATAATAATAATAATAATAATAATAATAATAATAATAACAATAATAATAATAATAATAATAATAATAATAATAATAATAATAATAATAATAATAATAATAATAATGATAATAATAATGATAATAATAATAATAATAATAATAAGCATGAATTTGTATAGCGCAGTTACTACAATAACAACAACAAAGACGACAACAGAAACAAGAATGCAATGTACTAAAGAGCAGGAAAAAAATCAGCCTTCATTCAAATGACATCAAGATGATATTAGTTTATATAAATATTAAAAAAAAAAAAGAAACAGTGCAGTGAAAGTTTTGAATAAAAGGGAATTTATTTTATACTGACGTTTTAAAGTTCCCTCTGAAAATTGTGCAATTCTTTGCAAGCCTGCCACTGATTAGATAAATGGCTTATGAATTCGAGTTTTCATCACAATCAAGCTGTATTTAAACCATCACGTGATTGATAATAAACTCACACCAGCACATATGGTTTATTATTCAAGCTGTCAAATGATGACCCGTTAATCTAGATCAAGTTCAAGTTCAATTTTATTTGGGTTTCTGCTTTCGTTGGAATTCTATGATAAACATTTGACAGATGTAATGTAAATAATGAACCACTACATTAACGAGGCGTTATACGAAATAAGCATGATCTTGGACCCCTTTGAAAAACAACTATTAGCTGACAAGGGCTATCCAACCCATGAAGGTGAATAAATAAATCAAATCAAATCAAATCAAATCATGATCACTGATATTTAGTTTTATTCGTATATGAATGTCAAGGTTATAGGTATAGAAAAAATTAAAAACCACGAAAACACTTGATTTGAAGTTATACGATTTTACCGATTGTTTTTATGCTCTCTAAACATTCTAATCAATGCACACACGAATCTGGTACCATTTCTTGAGCACGTATTTATATGTATAAAAATGAAATGACATAAATACAATGACTGCCATGGAGTGCATGATAAGCAAAAGGATATCGAGGGCAGCGCCAGGATATTGGGGGGGGGGGGAGAGATGACCCACAAGTGAGTTTATTTCCGTTTAAATAAATAGGGCTATAATTTAACTGCATGTCATTGCCCTCTCTTCCCCATACTCTTCTCTCTTGTAGTAGATGTTGCTGTTTTGCTTTTATTTGTCGTTGCGGTTATTGTTCTTGTTTTTCTTGTTCTTGTTCTTCTTGTTCTTGTTCTTGTTCTTGTTCTTGTTCTTGTTCTCGTTCTTCTGGTTCTTCCCTTGTTCTTCTTCTTGTTCTTCTTGTTCTTCTTGTTCTTCTTCTTCACCTTTGCTCACTTGAAAAATCATGGGGGGGGGGGGGGACGGCCGCACCCTGCTACTCCAATGTAGCACCACCCCTGAACAACATCGACAAGCGTAAATTTGTGAAACAATTTAAGTAACTTCACAAATCAAATGAACCTCCCCATGCGTGCAGTGTTATAAACGCCAATTGTCATTAAAACTTGTTAAATACGCAAAATCTAAAATTCATCTCAGTTTTCACATTGTAAACTTGAGGGATATAGGAAGGACAAAAACGTACTAAGATCATGGTTTGAATATTATCGTCAACATCGTATACGGCCTACCTCTTGTGTGACATCAGTGACGTAGGTGGGCGAGCCCGATGTCGATGCTAGAGCTTCGAGTTCGCGTCTGACATCGAAAGAGATTTGATGAGAAGGATAGGTATGGTAGTAAGTCTGTGCAGTTTGACGCGTGTCAGAGTCAAACTCAGTGATCCGAATCTGGGCTTCTACCTAATGATGGGATAGAAATGAAATGACCATTTAATTAGACCTTTATGCCATCATTTGCAAAAGTTTAAGACCACCATTCCAAAATGCAATACCACAAAGAAAAAGAAACAAAAGCAAAGTTAAATATATTAATTTTTCAGACTTATATTTATTTTCAACGCATTCATAATGGGCTTATACCATTACTCTTGTGCTACTAACCACTGTAGTAAACATGTAATCATTCAATAAGACAAAAGAATGTATTGAAATACCCACAAATTCCCAGGTGATCCTAAACTTTTGCAAATGATGGTGTGTTTTACATATTCATTGACGTGAAGCTTTGTCCAACCATGGATCTACTAGAGACAGACTATAGCCTTCCTCTGACCCAGGCAGTGATTGCCACCGCCTTCTCATCATATGCAGCTTAATGAAAACATTCAGGTGTTTGGACAATAACGATTGCGTATGTCATGTTCGATCATTGACAAAGGAGCAGTTCCCTCAGCATGCTCAGTTTGGTTTTGTTCGGCTGGTGTGCTCTCACTATGAACATGACCGACAAAGAAAGTGGACAAAATAAACAACCTCTCATTCTACCATTCACAATGGTTCTGCTAGTCAAAAGAACATCGCTTCACAGCTATTATGTTTAATCATGTAGTTCCAGGTGAATAAGCATGTTACACCTGTTCCACATTATTTTAGATAATAGCAGTGAAGGGATGTTCTTTTGTGAAAGGGTAATAAAGAAATGGCTAATTAATCAGACCTTTACATGATTGTATTATGCATTAGATAGCTTGGCTACTACCCGAAGATGGAAAAACAGTTAAGGTATAAGTTCACTCAGTCTGCATTTCCATTGGCAAGAAAACTCGCATATTCATGAGAATATTCATCAATGATTTTTCAAAGGTGTTTGTGAAAAATCATGCGATCTATGGACCATTCTTGTTAAGATGATATAACGTTTGCAGGAGAGAGATTAAACGAACAGTATATGATTCAACAAGGAAAAGAAAGACAAAAGCTGAAGAAATTTGCATCTTATTGGGTGATAGTTGAATCAAATGAAACAACTTATTCAGAGCAATGATTTAATTGTTTGAATTCTTCACGAAACTTTTTGCATGCTCAATTAATTTGAGGAGAAAATAATGACAGTTGTTCTTTTGGTATTTTCTTTAAATTCTACTGCCTTTGGCGCAGTGTTGATACTGTTAATTATTCTATAAATATCACTTAAGCCCACCATCTATCTTTATTTAGTTTCACTGGTACAATGGTGAAGGAGAAAGCCAATCATTACGATTGTTCAATTAATTGCACGAATGTGCACTGATGCGAAAGCAACGCTCAAGGAGTTTAGTCTAAAAATATCATTCTCCTTTATTTATAAATTTTCGTACCGAACGTTTTGGTTATTTTTAAGCGTTTTGTGTTATTATAAAACGAATGTACATGATATAACATAATTTACCTTTAGTTGTCTATTTTCATCAGTAAGGTTTGTGTAGTAGGTCCATTGTTTCTCAATCAAACCAGGGTATTCTCGTTCAGCACGTTTATCAAAGTCTGCCAGGAATAGCTTGACGATCTCTTCAGGCGATGGGCTACCATCCTCCCGAGATGTCCCGCCACCAAGCTCGAAGGTTGTCATACGATCGAAGGATGCTTGGGAGCTGATGGAGCTAGATACATCGCTCGTATCGAACGTTGCTCCAAGCTGAAACTGAGCCAAGACGGGCATTGGGCCATGTTGAACGCTCAAACAAATGATGAATGCAACATAAAAGAAAAGACGGCATGCAGTCGGAATGAAATACATGTCGATGCTTCCTCCTTGAATTTAACCCAACATTGAAGGAAATGTTGATTTTAATCACAAAATAATGTCAGTTTCTCCACTTAATTATACAAGTCTTTTCGTCTGGGTTCCTCTCCGTCTGCTTGAGGATGTATTTCAAGACAGATGAAACTCTCCTTCACCCTACAGTCATGTCCCTTTGAGCGCTCAGGGAATTGTCAAATCTATGCCTGATGATAACAATGCAAAGTCATGTAAACCTGGTAGAAAGTCGGGAAACTTCTCGACTTCGAGATGTTGATCATCGGGATGAATTTTCCGCTGCATCAACTTGTTTCAGCAGATTTTCATCTCGAAGTGCACAGTGAACCCGAACGCTCTTTAGTTTTTGAACCATTCTCCAGCCGTCTGACCCACATCTACTTTTTTCCTCGAAGAAGGTAAACTTTCCCTCCAATCAGCGATCTCTTTACACCGTGCACCTGCTTGCGAAAAGTCCCTCCAATCAGCGCTCACCTTATCCCGCGTATTGGCCACTGAACTAAAAAATACGTATTTTTAGTTCAGTGGTATTGGCTTGCAAGGATAACCAGAGCCCACCTTAGAGAGTGTCTGCTTGCGAGAAATTCATCCAATCACCGCTCTTCTTGCATCATGCACTGTTTCGTGAAAGATCTCGCCTAGCCAATCAGAGGCCAACTCTAATCACACCCTGCCTATCTAAATAAGCTTGAGCTTTGCAAGGCAGGACCATCGACGAAAACAAAAGTATTTATTGCCATGGAAACTGAAGCACTTTTCTGAAAGTACACGCGACCACACCAGTATGGGCTGACCTACATTATCACAGTTAGCTTATTTTCTTTCCAAGATGTCTCCAAATATTATTCCTCCACAAGATAAATAAGACTGAGTGGGACTAAGTGGATAATGTTTATCCTAAGGTGGACACATCCACATTTCAAATAAAATGGAATTTGGGAACAAGTATAATGGAAACGAGAAAAAAAAATCACGAATTTTAACAGCCCCGAATCCATCTCGGTATGCCTGGAGCGAGGAATAATGCTTCGATTACAATCCTCGCTTGGGATCACACGTATAGCATGGGATTACACGTACATGCAAGGGGGTTCTAGATAAATCTAAGGCAACTACATCATCTTCTTCTTCAGAATATTTTTAAGGTGTATGGAGTGCAGCTGGATGACAGAATAAGGCAGGGACCGCGCTCCCTGTATTCCTACCCCGGCCCTTTTCCTCATGTTTTTATTTTATGAAAACAATTACATGCTTGTGCTTTAGTTAAAAAGCGCTTCCCTTTATTCCTTGTTAAATTGGTGTTAGAGGTTTCAACGTGCTAAACAAAAATAGGACTTCTGTCACCTGTCACCTGACATTGTGTTATCATAAATAAACACCTACAGTCATAAATGGGATGGGAACTATAATGGTAGATGATTGGGTGCAAGCTATAGGCCTAGATGAACCAGTAGGCCTATATCTATATCATAGGTATGAGAAACTATCAAAATTTATTATTCACCACCCTGAATTATTTTGCTTAATAATAACACTGGAAAATGGGACAAACATGTGACTTAAGTCTACTGGTTAACAAACGGCACCCCATAAGCTATCTTTCTAACGTAATTTAACAAGGTGAATGCGACTATGTCTACATGCCCCCGCCTACAGTTATCTTCGTGGCTCAAAATGTTCTTCAATAATTGCAATAACCAGAATGAGAGGCCTATAATTACATGTTAATTGACCTCTCTGATATTTGACCTTGGACCTAATAACAATAAAGTCTCCCTGATCACTTTGTCTCCTTACAGCCAATTAGCCATGCATATGAATAGTTGAAATACAGTGCTATTAAAAAAAATAATAATAATAATTTCATGCATATTGACCCCTATGACATTTGAACTTTACCCAAAATAATAATCATATCATTTTTCAGCGTTGATGCATCCTTTTGCACCAAGTTTGAAGTCCATACTTTAAATAGTTCTTGAGATATTGTGTTAACAAAGCTAAAACCTGAAATTTCAGAATCGACCTTTGTGATCTTTGACCTTTGACCTACATATCCCCGTCTTCGTATTTATATGGTGATACATATAGCACCAAGTTTGAAGTTCAAACCTCAAATATTTCTTGAGATATCGCGTTAGCAAAAAAAAACAAAAAAACAAAAACAAAAACAAAAAACGGGACGGATGGGCACCGGCCGGCCTGATAATGGGCCGGACGGACGGACGGACATGTTAAAAACGTAATGCCTCTGGCACCACCATGGGCGGAGGCATAAATATACTAATAAAGTAAAAAGAAATGTTTTTATATTCCACTTTATACTGAACTGCCCTATCAAGAGAAGGATGATGTAGAGAAAACTAAATGTCTTTGGTATTCTTCTGCTTGCCAAGACTTGTGACTATATTTTTATAATACATTTTAGGCCTGAAATAGAATGGTCTGTTAGACGAGATCATTTGAGTATAATGCACTCACCTCTCGTAGGCCTACAAAATCATTCAATATACATGTATTGCCTAACAAGGCCAACTTTATATCGGTAGGCATAGCCTACCCTCAATATTTTCATTATGACGTAAACGTTTAAGCAAAAATGCAGGTATAGAAATGTACATAATAAAAGAGAGGTCACGAGTTCACAAAATAAACCCATCATGAGATGAGTATGAGATCTCTTTCATGGCGCTAATTCTACTTATATTAAGAGGAGGCGCTGTGGCTCAGTGGTAGAGCAGTTGTCTAGTAACCGAGATTACCCGGGTTAGAAACTAAGTTGATGCGCTATTGCCCTTTGGTAAGGTATTAATCCTCATTACCAAGTCCTTCGGAGGGGGCTTAAAGCCGTCGGTCCCCTGGTTGCTTACTAACAAGCATACACAATTGCTTTCTTAGCAGTCAGGTAAAATAACCAACCAACCAATCATTAACCAACCATTAATACTTCATAATACAAACGATGTAAAAGGCTTCTACGAAACTTTTCCACTCGCTCCTAACAACCAGCTTTAATTCACTGAATGCATTAAAGAATCACTTCGTACCAGGCATCTATTTACTACACCTAATTTGAGATTAGCAAATGCAGATTGATGTCTTGCCAAACGGACAACGATATCAACTTTTCAGCTCATACACACTAAGAATAAAAGGTTCAATTTCGCACCCTTTAAATGCAACACTAGAGCTCCTTTATAGATACAACTTTCACCCAAAGAAGCATTATAAACCAGTAAGGGTGCAGTGAGCTACATTTTCACCATTAAGGGTGCAGCGTTTTACCCTTTAGAGAAGGTGCAAATTTGCACCCTTTTGAATGCAAAAATTTCTGCACCCTTAAAGGTGTATAGTTGCACCTTTAATGGTGCAGACGGTCATTTCCGGGTTTAAACAAGTACAAAGCTTGTGAGCGAAGCAAGCAAGCAAAAATCATATATGTATGAATATTCATTTTAATCTTTCGATCGAGACAAAAGAATACCATTTGAAATTGTAAAATAGCCGATTTTCCTTTTTTATATTGGGTTAGTCATGAAAACATTGTGACTTCCTTCCTGTTAATTAATTTGAGGTGATGGTAGTGTAAAATATTATTGGTCATTTTGATTCCTTTCTTGGGTTTCCTATAACGCATCACTGCGTCTGCACTAAGATATCATCATTCAAATTAAAGCTGTATTTAGTAGTAAAACTGAATATAATAATCCATTCATACAAAACATGATGAGCTGTGTCTAAAAGATGGGCCATGTTTGATTTTAAAAAAATTGAAATAAAAGGATACTATCATCTTTTACTCCTTTACTGCTGAATTATTATTATCATTATTATCATTATTATTATTATTATTATTATTATTATTATTATTATTATTATTATTATTATTGTTATTATTATTATTATTATTATCATTATTATCTTTTGGGGGGGACTTTTGGGGGCGAAAATACGTTTTGCCCCACCATTTTTTAATTTTGGGGGCGACCAGTATTTGTTTGTTCTTCCATTTTCAACTTTAGATAACGTATATATATATATATATATATATATATATATATATATATATATATACATCATATACAGAATGTAAAATATAAAGGGAGCGACTCGGCATTTGATGTCAATAACAGTGCCGCATGTCATGAGGTTATGATCCCTATAAAAATACTTTTAAAATAATGATAAGTGACATACTTCTAAGATCAGTAGCTTGATTTATGCAGATGACATCAGCATTTGGAAATTAGGCCACGGTGAGAAACAAATTATCCAGAATATACAAAACTACCCAAACGTTTTGAATTTATGGCTCGATCCATTTAGCCTCATTATGTCGACAGAGAAGCCAACCCCAATCTTGTTTTCAAACAAAACAAATGATGATAACTACGAATTTTACATACGAGGTTAAAAGTTGACACCACAAAAGAGCATAAATATCTCGGCATCATAATTATTTGGCAAACAAATATTACTAAACGATGTAAAGACAGAATTATTGTTATGAAAAGTCTAGCATACTCCAAGTTTTCTGGAGATGCTAGAGAAATTTTAAGCATTAATACTGTCAATTATCGATTAACTATGCGAAGCAAATGATTCAGCTGCGGTGTAAAGAATAGTTTGAATTCAGTTCAGTATCAATCGTTATTTGTACGTGCAAGTGCTCGGAAAGGAACCTCCCTTAAAACTTTGCAAGTCGAACTAGGGGATGTGCCTCTTGATTTAAGACGAGAAATGTTATCAATTAAATTCAGAAAACGAATCGAGAGCATGCCCAATCACCCAATGAATGAAGACGTGAAAGTTTGTTGGCAGTTTAAGCTTTGGGAAGGCATTTACTCCAGATTAGCCTTTGGACGTAGAACCAAAGATTTGACAATGAAATTTAGTTAAGCAGTAGAAGACCAACTGAAGACTCATTATAAAAATACCTTTTTGGCAAATGCTCTCTCCCCAGTGTCATTTGAGCTAAAGAGGTTATTACGAAAACAGCTTTGTTTCTCAAAAATAAGCAGCCTTAGAAGTGATAAATTTGAAATGGAATAACTATTTAGATATATGCACAGATAGATCAATATCACCCGATATAAAATCTGGTAAGGATGAATATTTTGTTCGTGAAATTTTAATCTTGTGTAGCCAGTTAAAATACAAAAGGCACCCAGGTTAATTTCGAATGGATTCCCAGCCACTGTGGTCTTCACCACAGTGAGATAGTATACAAGTATGCTAAAGCAGGATTAAATAGAAATATAAGGATCAACAACGCACTTACTAGAGCAGAATTTAACTATGTTATGAAAAATGCTATATAGAGAAATGGCGCAAAGATGGCATGACACGTCATCACTTCGACAGGAAATACAAACCAAAGTATTACAAACATTTGTTTGCTACCTGAACAAGAGGAATAACGAAACTATTCTTCATCGCCTAAGAATTGGAAACGTAGGTTTGAACAACAATTTATTCAGCATGATTCAATCTGAATCAACATGAGACTGGGCACTGTATATAATTATTGTGTGCAGGAAAAAGAAACGGTATTTTTAAAAAATTTATTATTATTATTTTTATTTTTATAGAAGTGCCCCTTCTACTTTATAGAGAGAGAGAGCCATGGTGATTATATAAAATGGCATAGAAAATGAAAATGCAATCCCATTACTTCTGAGATCCACAGACCCTGTCCAGCAACAGGCTCTGGTCAACTTTGTACTTACAACTAAACGGGTACACCCCTAGTAACCATTTTGCACACAAACAATAATTTCAAGCTCAAGATGTTACGCTTATACCGCAAATACATTTATAGTGGCCCATAAAAGAAGAAAAGAAAAGAAGAAGAAGAAGAAGAAGAAGAGAGAGAGAGAGAGAGAGAGAGATAGAGAGAGAGAGATAGAGAGAGAGAGAAAGAGAGAGGAAAAGTAATCTACATGTGATTTATAACTTGAAATTTTCTTATAACATATATGATTTAGTTTTGTACTTCGGTCAAAATATTAAAGAAATGCAGTGGAGTCGACTTGACTTATTGGTGGACGTCGGAGAGCCTAGGCTTGACATTTTGGCTAAGGTGAGAAACCTTGCACCGTGACAGAGTTGGTCCTTGGACCCCCCCCCCCCAAGTATAGCTGGTAGGTCATTTGCTAATCAGCCACTGACCTCTACAATTCTTATAACAGAAAACTTAAAAGCTTTTTGAAAATTCAATATATCCAAATACATATATTTTTGAAAATATAATGCTCTTTTAAAAAAGAAAAATCATAAACAAAAAGGCGTAAATATTTACTCTTGAATGATAAGTGCATATAAACCAAAACAACAACAATACACCTACTTTGTAGACCTTAATCTTTTCACACTTGGTGAGGGTTAATAAAACATTTGGCATTGATTGTTAACTCTATACCTTCAACTATTACTGGAGTCTATTAACGCCCACTTAATGATGATATTGCAGGAGTCTATTAACACCGAATTAACGATGATAACTTTATTTTGCAGGCTGGGAGCCGGAAGGGTTTAACTTATCGCCCTTCTTGCCCTCAGTTGAATGAAATAAAATTGTACCATGGAGTGAGTTAAAGTGAGAGTGCAGTAGGATGACATACCCAGTTTAAAATTCTTTTCGAGAAATTCATAATTTATCAACAAAGTTAATAATAATCTCAACATCTTTATTTTTCTTGATGAGATTGACCTATAATTCTTATGTTTTTAAGGATTGAAATTCATTTTGATGAATTTATTAAACTAAACGGAAATATAATGAAAAGTGTGAGATGAAAACATGCCAACATAAACATTTATAGCATTTATAACCCTTAAAAATGGACGACTGGCTGGAATGAGCCTCTGAAACTTTTAAGAAGCATCTTAAAACATTTCTGTTCAATTCCTAATTTCTTAAAAAGCGCCTTGAGCACTCCACAGAGTGGATCTGGTGCTAAGTCGCATTTATCTATTTATCATTATTAATGCTTCCTAGGGACTGGAGAATGTAATTGAGTAATACTGTAAGTGCTTTATAAGAAACTGGTATTATTATTATTCTTATCATTATCATTGATCATTATTATGATTATCATTAATATTATAGTCTAGTGGATACGTCACCGGACTGTAGATCGCATGGTATACGGTTCGAGTCCCTCCTAGATATTGCCACTCTCGACCCAGGTGTAGTAAATAGGTACCCGTTAGCATGGTTAGAAAAAAATTTCCTTGAAATGCTAGAACGCCTTAATATCAGCAATGCTAAAAAAAAGGGTAATAACAGTGGAGCACCAGGATTGTCAAGTCTTACAGCGATGAGCCGTATACAAGAAACTACTCTCATTATTAGTATTATCATTAGTATTGTTATAAAAAATAATAAAATTAAAAAAAAAATATTTTTAACATAACACTGCATCAAAGTACTAATGACTGGACACTCGTACATGGAGAGGATAAATGTTACACAGCGCAGATATTCAGATATAGGTTGGGTCAGTATCTTCATTCAGAAATAACTTTATGAATAAAGTTATAATTGTACATTGGCTTTCTCATATGCCCTTGAATAGACATAATCGCGATTCATTCTAAAGGCGGGAAATCTTCTCTGGCTAATGGTCATTAATGATGTTTATTCCTCGGTTTATTCTTATCGATATGACCCTCACTTATTTTGAAATCGGAAATGAAAGTTACATACTTATAGGCAGTCTACCCTCCTGTAGTCCAATCCAAACTTGCCATTTAAATGGGGGTTTCATTGAGTGTGTTAGAATGCGAGGGAAATTAAAAACATTGCCAGTAAATATAATCACAAAATGGCGGGAAGTGTGCTGGTACCCTTTCATCTGGATCTCTTATAAACTCGAGTTCTTACTTACTCTAAGATCACATGTCTCTCATGCTTCATCAGGTGGTGAAGACCATACTATTTTGGACTAGTTCTTGCCTTCCATTTTTTACCCATTTGGTGTGGTTAGAAACAGGACAAAGTATTTGATTTGGTGAAAGATGCATCCAGAAGTGACAAGCGATTCATGCATATTAAAGGAGAGACCTGGCTAGGACCTGCCAAGATAATGGATGAAGAAAGTTTGTATCAGTAACCTTGGCACATGCTTCATACACCAGAGGGAACAAACCAATGATGAGATAGCCTCGATCAGCATGGTAAGTGATATTATTATGAAATGCTCTTTTGTATAGCATGAAATGAAAGTGCTAATTCAACATATTATTATGATCAAGTTCGCTTGGATTCTACGTTTTCAACATTGTTAATGATACTGCAGATATAGTAATAGGATAATCATAGGTTTGTGAGTCTATACCACTTCATCATGATGTATTTTCCCCGTTAAATTGGGAACGATGAAGATATCACTATGAACACGACGGACAAAGAAAGCGGACAAAATAAACAACCCCTCATTCTACCCTTCACAATGGTTCTGGTAGTCAAAAGAACATCCCTTCACTGCTATTGTCTAAAATATGTGGAACAGGTGTCACATGCATATTCACCTGGAACTACATGATTAAGCATAATAGCTGTGAAGGGATGTTCTTTTGACTACCAGAACCATTGTGAAAGGGTAGAATGAGAGGTTGTTTATTTTGTCCGCTTTCTTTATCCGCCATGTTCATAGTGTATGGCACAACTACTCATAATAACCTCATCCATAATAGAATACAGCTAGTTATTCATTGTTTCGAGCTCAGTTTCTTCTTTTCCTAACCGTTGCTGATTCTTAAATCTTTCATGTGACAACATACATGTCTGTTATTCTGAATCTTTTATGATGAAAATGATTCTCAACATAGTAAAGTGTTGGACTTAAGATCTATTCTATCACAATTTCTAACGCGTCATGTAGGCACAACTTTCAATGAGTTTGTTGGTTGGTTTGTGTCATTCGTACTTCGGTCATACAGTCCCACCGACTCCATACTGAACAAACTGATCGCTTCTAAGCTTTCCGAGGTTATGTGAATGTTTGCTCGGGTTGTTGTCGATCTGGCTTTAGTCTTCGTGGTCTGACTGGGGCATTAGCCCAAAGCCACACCAACACATGCACTGACTCCAAACCGACTGATTTTTGGCTTTCCGAGGTAATGAGAATAATCTGCTTGGTCCGCTTGGTCTGTTGTCGATCTGATGGACGTCAGTCTTCGTGGTCTGACTTGGGTACAAGCACTCAGCCACACCAATAATCGGCTCCAAACCGATTGAATTCTGGCTATCCGAAGAAATGTGGACGTCCACTCGATCTATTATCGATCTAGCGTCAATCTCATGAGTCTGACTGGGGTAAACCTGTAATTTTCCATGAATACCACATCGTCTAAAGATGGCGCTATTTGAACCAGTTTTGGAAGAATAAATGAAAAATGATTCATTACAATCTTGCATGCTTCAACAGAAGCTTCAATAAAAGCTTCAGTAAAAGCAAGAAATCTCACGAATATGAGAATTATATAAAACAAGGATATTGTTTTTCAGTTTTGGTAGTTTTTTTTAAATAATGGTAGGCGCGGGACCAATCTGAACAAATAAATAGATTCAATTCCTACGGACGCAATATTACAGGCCTTATCTTAAAGGGGGGGGGGGGGGGCGTTGGAACAAAAGAAAAGAAAAGAAATCATTAGTAGCAGTAGTAGCACTAGTAGTAGCAGCAGTAGCAGTAGCAGCAGTAGCAGCAGTAGCAGTAGCAGTAGTAGCAGCAGTAGTAGCAGTAGCAGCAGTAGCAGCAGCAGTAGTAGTAGTAGAAGCAACAGCAGTAGTAGCAGTAGTAGCAGTAGTAGTAGCAGCAGTAGAAGTAGTAGTAGCAGCAGTAGTAGCAGTAGTAGTTGTAGTCGTCGTCGTCATCATCGTCGTCGTCATCGTCGTCCTCGTCGTAGAAGTAGTAGAAGTACAGGGGGAGGAGTAACAGTAGAAGAAGTAGAATTAGCAGCAGCAAAGGGGGAGTAATAGTAATACAGTACAAAAGGAGGAAGAATAATAATGAGAAGAGATGACGATTATGATGATGATGATGATGATGATGATGATGATGATGATGATGATGATGATAAAGCAGAAGAAGAAAAATGAGAAGAAGAAGAAGAAGAAGAAGAAGAAGAAGAAGAAGAAGGGAGGAAGAAGAAGAGGAGGAGGAAGAAGATGAAGAATATGAAGAAGAAAAAATAGAGAAGAAGGGAAGAAGAAGAAGGTGGAGGAGGATTAGGAAGGGGAGGAGACAGAAAAGCTACTAACCGAGATGGACAAAACGACGAAAACGCATAATGATAACAAGAACAAAACTAGAAGTCAACGTCAAACATCACGTGATCTTTTCAATGTGACCGATATAATGGGCATGAAATACTAGATAGCAATGTCCAGTATATCGGTGACAATGAGATGGTCATGTGATCATCACACATCGTCACCATATGGCTACCACGCAGCATCATAATTTCTTGTTCTCCTGTGCAAACTGTTTGATGTCGTTTCATTCGGAGGACAACTAAAGCAACCCCAGCAGTAGTCGTTGTCGTCATCGTCGTCATCGTCGTCGGCATGGTGACAGTAGTCACAGGCGCCGGCAGCAAAGGGCGGGGGGGGGGGGGGGGCATACCTCTCCCAATTTATCTATTTAATTCAAATTACATATAAATTTAAAGCCAAATGTGGTGACACCACCACATAAAAAGCCATGAGCCACTTCATATTCAGCCAGTGTGGTGTTCCTTTTGAAATTCATAAATCTTGACTTGTATGTATTGGTCATAATACAACATTACAAATAAAATGTATGAATTTGGCTGTCTCGCTTGCAAAATTTACGCTTGTCCCCTTAAAGCATGTAAAATTACTCTTGGAGAACATTCAAGTTTGCCTTATAAGGATTACTGCAATAGTGGTGCCCTTATCGAAAAATGAAGATTTTCAAGCTGCACGGCTGCAGTCGATGAAGCGGGCATACCATGT
>CM057159.1:814787-837287 GCA_029962745.1 Echinometra lucunter
TCATAAAATGTGTATTAACATGAGTTTCTTCAAATAGGAGTGTATACGATCATTTTGATAAATCGAATTTTCCGGATTGCATACAGTTATTTCTGAACTTCTCTGATCCATGACCTTTTAATTGACTAGTTTCTAGATCAAGTATACAATTATGTTAGATTGCAAATATATCAGTTTTTAATGAATTGATCTTAGAATTGTTTTTATCCCATTCGCCATGTTCGCTCTTCACCCTGGTACGATAGGACTATAGTTATTGTATGGGGAGAGTTGGGAAAATCATATACCAGATGGCAGACCTGGAAAAAGCAAAACTGATCTTCACAAACATGACAAAAACAATTAATGTGATGATGTTTGAAATAAAATTGTGTAAAATGTTAGAGCGAGGCCTATATCCTAAACAGCATACTGGCCATGATAAAGATGCTGGTATACATAGCTGAAAGGACGTAGAGATTGAGGTTAGGTTACTAGTATCAAGAAAGATAAGGGAGGAGATTCACGATCTATATATCTTTCTATCTATCTTTCTGTCTGTCTGTCTGTCTTTCTTTCCTTCTTTCTAACCAGTTGCTCTTGAATATTAACTGGTATTAATTATGAAATTTGACAAAAGTAGCCTATATCTTTCTAGTTTATACTGCGTATAAGGAAATGTATAAAACGTGAAATGTAATCATATCAGAAAATACTCATTGCAAAAAAATTTGGTAAAATACAGAGATGTACTTGATTTATTGTGACAAGATTGTTGCTATTATAATAATTCGCATAAAACAGTCTGCCTGAACGAATTAAAGACAGAGCTAGGGGCGGACTAGCCAGGAGGAGTTTCAAGAGTTTTCCGAGAGGGCGGTCGTTACTTTGGCTGAACTAAGGCCTCACCAATTCCTCAGTCAATTCCTCCAGTCTGCCCACCTTTCTGATAGGGCATTTAAGGGTTTACATAATGGCCCAACAACACCATAATGACATTTTGTGATATTGCCATAATATTATACGCTCCGGGAAAAGGAAATTGATGGAGATATATAAAATGTCGATGTAGAAAAAGAAACGGCACCATAATTATATTAGGTTGAGACAAAGAGTGTTACAAATGCTGGAAAGGGATAGATACGTAATTAAAGAGATAGATAAATATAGATGGATAGATAAAGAGAACAAAACAGAGTAATAGAATGGCTTATAATAAGACATGTCTTTAGAAAACAAGGCCAAGAGGGAGGGAGAGACGCCTCTTTTCAATTCGCAGGTAAAGCGTCACTAAATCATCTCTCGTCTCCATCTTCCCGAGTCCACGTTGCCAATCTAAGTAGTAGTGCCGCAGGTACTGATTTTAGAGTGCTACCTGTACACGACTACTTAAATTGGCAACCGTATGGAGAATCAACGCTTCGTCTGTTAACCAGAGTAATGAGCACACCCATTATGATCATCATATAGTATTACTTTCGGTATAACAAGGCATTAATATATAGATTGATAGACTATAGACTGACCTCTCTCGACCTAGAAGTAGTAAGAGCTTATGTGACATAATTGTCAGCTGAGGATGCTCATTGAGGCCTCATAACATAATCACTATACAATAACTTATTTATTATTTAAAACTAGAAACCATGCGAATCATCGATTAACAAGACTTTCCAGACTTTTTCAAGTCAAAGAAACTTTTTCAAATAAAGACGAACACTACAAACAATTATTAGCTTGACATGGATATACAGCTTTATTATTATTATTATATATATATATATATATATATATATATATATTTTTTTTTTTTTTTTTGGGGGGGGGAGTTATTTCATTTGATGTCAAAATTTCATTTTTGTCACAATTTATGGATCACGGTTTTGCTTTGCATCTCGACCTATTAAACTAACATGACAGAACTATTGTCGACCTTAATTCTCTAGAATTATGGCCAAACACTCATGTAGTCATTCACATTTTCACTAAAAGGAAGTCATTCATTCTAGGTTATGATTCTAATTAATGCACTTAGATGTTACAGGCTGAACAAAGCAACGAAACATTTATCATCAATACAAGACAGTATATCGCTTATCATAACGTTATACACCTCTGAGCCGCTTGCTGCACAGCTGTGATTTGTTCGCATAGTAGATGCCCTCTTTATTCAAAATTTGATATGCAGCTCGCATTATGGTAACCGCGCATATATAGTTACGATAGTACTCCATTACTTGTACAGATAAGCAATATAATCAGGCCTACCAGTTGAAGTCGTTTAGCTAGGGAGCGAACCAGAATGCTGATTCTGGCGTTATTTACTTTGTATCAAGTTATCTGAAAGCGCTTTCATATAACGCGCTGTAGTAATATCAAATTAAGTCATCAAAGTTGATTTCTCGTACGTATGGTTTTTCTGGCAAGTCATTGATAACGTTAAAATTAAGTGTTGAAGTGCTTCAAAAAGGAAATTCCTTCTAAATTTAGGAAGTACAGCTATAGATGATGACAACAGATAATAGATAAAACATGTTAACAATAATGATAATGATAATGCTAATAATAATGCTAATGCTAATAATAATAATGATAATAATAGTAATAATAATAATAGTAATAAGATAATGATAATAATTATAATAATAAAATCATGATCACCATCATTATCATGACAATAATGACAATCATGATAATGAGAAGCAGAAGAAGAGGAAGAAAAAGAAGTAAAAGTAGGAGAAGAAAGAGAAGAAGTAGAAGAAGTAGGAGGAGGAGGAGAAGGAGGAGGAGGAGAAGAAGAAGAAGAAGAAGAAGAAGAAGAAGAAGAAGAAGAAGAAGAAGACGACGAAGAAGAGGAGGAGCAATAATTCATTTTTCTAACACACAATCTAATGAATCCTTTCAATTAATTGAAGTATTTTTTATCAAATTTGAGTAAAGAGTGGCTAATGTAGTTTAATTCTTTATCCAAGGGTTTGGACTTCAGACAAGAGCCTCTTGCTCCTTAGTTCACCGACATAACCATTAGATAACGACCCAATTCATAAATGATGCTGATGGGATCAAAAATAAAACATGGTACGTGCATGATGACGACGACGAACACCACGAACCTTTTAGCTCCTTATTTTATCTACATAACCATTTATAGCTAACAACCCATTTCATAAATGATGCTGATGGGATCAACAATAAAACATGGTACATGCATGATGACGACGACGAACACCACGAACCTTTTAGCTCCTTATTTCATCTACATAACCATTTATAGCTAACAACCCATTTCATAAATGATGCTGATGGAATCAACAATAAAACGTGGTACGTGTATGATGACGACGACGACTACCACGAAAACCTTTTTATTCCATAGTTCACCGACATAACAATTAGACAACGACCCATTTCATAAATAATGCTGATGGAATCAACGGTAAAACATGGTACGTGCACAACGACAACGACCAAGATGGATTTGCAGAGAATGATTTCGTCGCACATCACGTGACTATGTTCCGTTCTAAGTACTAGTGCCGTAGGTTAGCTGAAAATGACAGTGAAGCTGTAGACTACAAGCTTCTTAGACCTGTAGTACTGGTACTTAACATGGAACAGGTCTAATTCATCGCAGAAGCTTCTAGAAGTTCTTCAAGTACAAGCTATTGGGTTTCAGAGATTAATAATTCTTCTATAAGTAGGAGTTGAAATAACGTTTATATCCCATCGATTACTTTAAAAATAAGTAAAGATGTCGCTGTTTTCATATTATAACTTTCTATAACATAGATAACAATTTGAGTGCCATGCCGTTTTTTCAATTGCTGAAATTTTCAACTATTGAAATGCTGGTTATATTTCATAATTAAATGGCGTTTTCAATTAATGAAAATGCCGACCTTTTCACTCACGGTACAATGTTCTTTTCCACAATGTGGAGAGCTAGATATGAAGAGTTATATTTTTTTCCTATGAAATACTAGAATAAATGATATCGCCATGCAATTCTTATTGATATTCAATAAAATATGTTTGTGTAATTGTGTTTGTTTTTTTAAATTGCATATTTTCCCCCCGTATAGCTTATAATAATGAATGCGACAATCGCTCATGGCGGTTTACCTTCCGAGTAGTTCAACATCTGGTGACGTAGACAATGGATCACCCAAACAACGCCTAGATCATCAGTTATACTGCTCATAAATCATCTAAAATGACATCAGTATTTGTTTCAGTGTTCTCACTTACTTGTACATGTATACAAAGAACGATTTCCAGGATCGATTTACGTTCTTTTAAATCAGTAAATTGCATAGAGACCAATTCCATGATTTGATGCACAATTAGCCAATCATTACTGAAGGCTCGTCATGATCAGTAAATCATTTCGAGATTGGATATACTGCTGACGTGGCAGTCTTTTGCCGGATTTTCTTTATGTCATGAATGGTACAAAATGATGAATAACCTTCTTTAATTCCGTAAACGTATATATTCTTCTAGAATTCTAACGTCTGTATGATGATACAACCAGGAAATGTCGAGACGGATAGACCAAGAACTGACTACATCACACTACCAGCCTCTTTCTCACACCCGGTGGTAGAGTGTAACATTATAATCTCTAGCTGGTAGACAGTGGTCGAATGACGCTCCAAAGTTTTCTTTGTTCCTAACACATATTGAGAACACTTTGTATTAATTTTTTATTGATGATTGTTGATTTATAAAGTATATCGGCCTACTTATCGTTGATAAGATGTCATCTCTGAAAATTTATGGGAATAGAAAGCACTCTCAATCCTCTATTCTGTAATTCTCAACACTCTATTTATTTATCTATCTAAATTTATCTATTTAACTACTAGTAGTCTATTCATTTATTAATCTGTTTATTTGTCTACCTATCTATTTATCTCTTTGTCAATTTATCCATCTTATTTCATTATCTGTTTGTTTTATTTATTTATTTATTCATTTATTTATCTAGGCTATTCATCTATTCTTATATTTGTCTATCCATTTATCTACTTACTTGTCTGTCTGTCTATCTATCTATCTATCTATCTATCTATCTATCTATCTATCTATATCTATCTATCTATCTATCTATCTATCTATCATCTATCTATCTATCTATCTATCTATCTATCTATCTATCTATCTATCTATCTATCTATCTATCTATATCTATCTATCTATCTATCTATCTATCTGTCTCTATCTATCTATCTATCTATCTATCTATCTATCTATCTATCTATCTATCTATCTCCCTCTCTCTATCTATCTACTATAAAAAATTATTTCAGCAGTGGCGTAACCTGGTTAAAGTCAGCTTCTGATGTTGGAGGAGACGGGGGGGGGGGGGGAGGAGGGGTGGAAGGGCACCAATCTAATTAGATGGAAAGAAGCCCAGACATGAGAAAGGATGACATTCTTATTATTCTTGGCTGCTCCCTCTTCCTCTCTCTTTTATTATTTTTTTTCTCTCAAATTCAACAGATAGAGGGAGGGTGGGGGGGGGGGCACAGGGGACATGTTCTTGGTTATGCCGAGGAATAAACGCTTAACTGGAAATGTGTAGGATTCTGAGCTTGACATGATGTTTACACTGCAAATTTTGTCAATTTTCCCCTTCTTTAATGCTTTTGAGTATAAGATCACCATTTTCTTATTACAGTTGTTTTTTAAATCAAATTTTTCATCTATGTATAATGTAGATATTTGTAAGTTTTAATTACTCATTTATTTGTGAGTTAAATGTCAATGCAGATCAGCTGATGGAATGAAACTGAAAGAAATGCCCCGGTAAAACGGAATTCAAAGATGTGTAACTATCAACCGACTTGAATGCAAGCGTACCAGCGTAGTCCACCGGGCGGGGCGGGGGAATCGAATATACTGCTGTACACAAGCACGGCCGGAAAAATGTGTGAAAAGAGTAGTTCTTCACCGGTTATGGCGCAATTAGGGTGCAAAAAGGCCACAAATCAAGAAAAGGGTAGGTTTTATTTATTTATTATTTTTTTTTTTAGTTTGTTAACACGTGTTTAGGGTATCTTTTCCCCTATCCTTAGTATGGATTTTGTGTAGCCTCATATTGCACGAATCTCTTATGAAAAATAAAAACAAAAAAAAACAGAAGAGGATCGAAAAAAAAAATCGAAAAAGGATGATTATGACTATTCAATAAAACTCGTTTAGAGTGTTTTTGGGAAAACCAGAGGTCACGGGTGTGTACAGAAATATGTAATGACTGCCCCCCCCCCCCCACCTGGGGTATTACGTGCATTATGCACGTAGAGAAAACGTCTGCAGAGTATACACTAATAACATTCAGAGCTAATTTATCTTGCCATTCTTGTTTCCGTGATCTGAAATTATACAGGTACCTTTATAGTACAGCCATCCTACCGAAATGACCTCACACTAATGCAAAAGAAAAAAAGGTTGTTCTATGGTATCATAATAATAGACTTTACAACATGTAATACATGTAATACAGCTTTCTCTGTAAATGCCCATATCTTTTGGAATAAATTACCAGCGCACACTATGAAAAGCAATTCCCTCAATCAGTTTAAAACCTCACTTAAAAACACATCTTTTTAATATGTAATGTTTTATTGCGAATGCAAGGACTCAACTGTGAGTCGGTCAAAAGGAGGTGTCCACCATTATATTCTCTAAATATGACTGACTTTTTCATCATCCTATGGTTTAGTGAAATAATTTAGTTCTATAATTCATTTAAACTTTATTGTAAGTACTGGCAATTAATCCTTCAACAGAATATGGTACGCTTAGAAGCAACAGTATTAACGTATCATTATTATTATTATTATCATAATCATTATTATTATCATTATTATTATTATTGTTATTGTTATTATTATTATTATTATTATCATTAATATTATCATTATTAATAATAATAATAATAATAATAATAATAATAATAATAATAATAATAATATTATTATTATTATTAATTAATAATAATAATAATAATAATATTATTATTATTATTATTATTATTATTATTATTTATTATTATTATTATTATTATTATTTTTATTATTATTATTATTATTATTATTATATAAAAAGTTCTATGCAATCCATATGTATAATATAAAAACATGATTTTCTGCTGCCTTCAACCAGCACGCAGGCAGGCAAGCACATACAATGTAAGCCATAAAACATAGACTTTCTATATTATGTCCTTTTACATAACACTCTCATAGTCTCTGTATTGGATTCAAATTCAACTACAATGATTTAATCTACCGTTTGTGTCTACATAAAACTACTTTCAATTCAATGCATCATTTGCAATTGTAGATGAAAACTTTAAAATATGAAAATATGAACAATAAACTGAAACTGAAAAGCCATATGGTTTGGATGTTTGAATTTGTACTGCTTTAGAGGAATAACCAATGATTAGCTAAGCAGCACATTCTAGTGATGAACAATGATGTGAAATTGACAAATGTCTGTTATACCTGCATAAAGAGACAAATAAGAAAGAAACAAGCAATTCGACTGCGCGAGATTGACAATTATGCCTTCGCCTTCAACATAATTTTCAATTCATGCACACCTCAACTAAAGCTACATACTAATTACCATTATCTCTTCCATCTGAAAATATGTTTCACTCATCTTCGACTAAAATTCCTGCCATAGGTCCTGATTATATTCCAGGTTATCACGCAAACAAAAATATTTGCAAATAATATAAAAACTGTCCTCGAGATACTGCGTTAACCAGGATAAAAATCGGAAATTTTAGCCTGGTTAATTTTTCTGTGACCTTTGACCTTTCCACCCCCAAATCTATGCAGATCATCTTCCTATAGTCATGCACACTAGCAACAACTCTGTAGTTCATACCTCACACAGTTCTTGAGATATCGCGTTAACCAGACTAACGCCTGAAATTTCAGCACTGACCTACATGTACATGTACATACTTCAAAATCTAATCTGATGCCAATGATTAATAGTCATACAAGAATGCAATTAGAGGTAAAATATGGTCCAGACATGGGGAAAGGGGGGGGGGGGGGGCCAAATGATCTTACCAGGAGAATGATATGAAGAACAAGAGAACAAGACCAGCTATTGAGGGGTGTGAGAAGGGATTTGCAATCATCCTTTCCACTTTGTCTTTGGTCTTGGTCTTTCCCTTTCTTTCTTTCTTTCTTTCTTTCTTTCTTTCTTTCTTTCTCTCTCTCTCTCTCTCTCTCTCTCTCTCTCTCTCTCTCTCTCTCTCTCTCACCTCCCCTCTCTCACATATCATGACCAAAACTATCATAATTTCATATCCAAAGGGAAAAGTGAATTAGGGATGAAAGATGTCCTCGAGATTCTCTCATGGTTGAGGTTAGACTTAGACACCTGCAGCTGGGAAAAAATTATTAGACCAAGCTCTTTTTCATAAGGGTTTCAGTGTTGTGAAAGTGATATTACTCATGTAACTTCTCTAAATCATCTTTACTGTTACTTACATGAATAAAAAAAACATATCAAAGCAAGTTTGCCTTCCTATTATGTGGTTTTATCTCCTTCTTCCACATATATAACATTATCAGTGAGCTTTATTTGTGCTTTTAAGGTTTGCAAATGATCTCGATAAATGTATGGCATTTCATCGCACAACCATCATAAAATAAATACAGTATGTAATGAACATACTACCAGCAACAATTATCTGTTCTTTCATGTTCCATTTGGCTAACAGTCAAGGGTTTTTTCTCCTATTTTCAATATTTTGTGTTCTACTGGGCTTACAGTCCAGTTTTTGTCTTATTTTTCCATCAATATTTAGTGGCATAACCTTTGTTCTTGATAGTGGCAGCCATTTGTCTTGGCATGCTCTCCACGAGTTGCAGGCTCTTCTCTCTCGTCACTGCAGCCCATGCTTGCTTCAAGAATTCAAAGAGTTCTCTCTTGCCAACTCTGGGATGTTTGATGGTCTGTTTTTCATTATACAAATAATGAATGTTTATGAGTGCAATGGACAGAATATTTCATGAGGTGAAAGATGAAATGATCCATTCAACGAGGCGCAGCCGAGTAGAATGGATCAATAATTTAATCTTTCACCGAATGAAATATTCTGTCCATTGCACAAATGAAAAAAACATTCATTATTCGTTTTATATGACACCTAAAAATAGATCAAATCGCAATAAATCCATAGCGCTATATGCTAGCGCGCTGTTCACTGCAAACGCAAGCGTTTTACGTACGTAGTGTGCCGGGCTCTCGGCCAGCGTGCAATGGAGCAAATCGTATGGGTCCAAAATTGCACGGTAAATGGAGCCACTTTTGCACGATTGATGACGTCATAGTGCAATGGGACAAATGATGAATATCAAACAACCAATCAAATGACAGTGATCTATCTAGGTGTCATATAATCATGTATAACAATAAAGATGATTCAAAGAAGTTACATGAGTAATATCACTTTCACAACACTGAAACCCTTATGAAAAAGAGCTTGGTCTAATAAGTTTTTCCCAAGCTGTACATGTGTACATGTATCACAGTGAATTCAGTTGTGGAATACATGTACACTGACAGCAACCACATCAATATCATTACATTTTGAATAAGTTACTTTAATTTAAAAAATCATCTATCAGTACATGGTAATTTTTTCCTCATTTACACATAGATCAAATGCCAAAGTTAAGATCAAAGATTTCTATAAAGGAATACCATCCTCATTTCATTTACTTAAAAACAAATGATAATTTACCTCAGGTCATTCATAAGTTCCACAAAATACATGTACATGCAGTATCACTGTGACTTTCTAAAATATCCCAAAGTATAGTGATAATAGTATACTCTACACCTCAATGATAAGATGCTAAAGCATCTTAACAGGTATGATTCACAAGACAGGAACATGTAAAAAAAAATATTGAAAGTTATTCATGATACAAGAAAAATTAGTGAGAGGGACTCCAAGATATACTGATGTCACAATAAAATCATTGGAAAATAAACTATGAAAGAAAAGAAGACAAGGCAATTTGTATATTTTTTTTGAAGTCAGGTCTGAGGCTCAAATACAAAGGACAAGAAATGGAAGGAACATAACCCTAGGTATACATACGCACTCACACGCAGGCGAACCGTTCCAAAGACCCCCGTTTTCACAAACATTTGTAGTTCCGAAGCCCGTTCCGAAGACCCTCCTTTTCACAATAAGCCCGTTCCAAAGCCCCCGTTTTTTGTCTCGCCCGCGGCACATACCTACCATTTTTGGGGTTGAGTACCCCCCCCCCCCCGGGGTCTCACCCACCCGTGACTAAATAACACGAAAGTTTCCCCAAGTACATCCCTAACCAAGTTTGATGTCACAAGAAAGTCTTGCAGGTAAACTTTAATGTTTGACCTAAATGACCTTTAACCTTACCATGTGACCTGACAGCACAATAGCATGAATGTACCCCTAGTGCATCTATCACCCAAATTTGGTTGCTATTGCAGCAACATGTGCCAAGTTATGTCTCATAAGAGAGTCTAGCAGGTAAACTTTAACATTTGACCTCAAATGACCTTTGACCTCACCATGTGACCTCCGACAGCACCACAACATGATGTTACCCCTAGTACATCTATCACCCAAGTTTGGTTGCCACTGGACCAACAGTTGCCAAGTTATGTGTCATAAGAGAGTCTTGCAGGTAAACTTTAACGTATGTAAAAAGAGTCTTGCAGGTACTCTATGACAATGTGACCTCAAATGACCTTTGACTTCACCATGTGACATCTGTCAGCACTGCAACATAATGGTACCCCTAGTGCATCTACCACCCAAGTTTGGTTGCAATTGGACCAGCAGTTGCCAAGTTATGCGTCATAAGAGAGTCTTGCAGGTAAACTTTAATATTTGTGACAGACGGACGACAGACGGACGACGGATGACGGACGACAGACGGACGCCATTTGGATCCCTTAGTCTCGCCTTCACCTCCGGTGGGCGAGACAAAAAGTACTCCGATAAGAGCCATGGTGAGTTTCAAATTTTCAATCTTGATTTTAGATCATCTTCAGGAACTGAAGCATTGAGTGAAATGAACTGTTCATATATAGTAGGAAAGTTTGAGAACAAATGAACTAAATCAATTACATTACCAACAAAAGGAATGAGATTACAAAGATGAACAACTGAGAAGGGTACCAAACAAATAGATAGTTGAATAGGATAAACAAATGTTTAACAAATGTTTACAGTAAGAATGTTGATTAGGGAATGTCATTGTGTGCAAATATTTGACAAATAGTTGACAACATCTTCAGTTCAATTCAGTTCCTGAAGATGATCTAAAATAAAGATCGAAAATTTTAAACTCACCATGGCTCTTATCGGAGTACTTTTTCCGGCATGATATCTTCATATCTTCTGTGGCAATATTGAAGGAACCATCAGCGTGAGTCTGCCATAAGCAGGGTCCAATATATCTCCCTTCTTACATTGAGTACCGACTGAAACTTCAGGCTGAGTGTGCTTGGAGCCCATAATTGAAGCCCCAGAACCATCTTAATGTTGACCCCTGGTATACAGCTTCACTTCTTTCAAAGCATTATTGTAAAACATGTCTATTAATCCAGATTGCCAAAAGTACTATTGAAATGTATTCAAAAAGTTTTTGCAATGCTTTTGTGATGGTGAAACCACAATCTTTCAGGCACTATAATTTGAATAGTGGTTATGAAGACTTAAAATATAATAAACATGTGTACCTAACAATAACAATAAAATAGTTTTGATATAACTTTATTTTTCAATTTTGGCTCATTTGTAAAATCTTGTAAAATCTAAAACATTTTAAGTAGGTGTTCAGTATTCAGACTACATTTATCTTCCCACATAAATACAAAAGGAATATTGACTAATCATTAATTCTTTTAGTGGGAGCAGGAGGGCAAAGGTATACATAGGTCTGAAATCATAGGAAATTTGTAGTAAAATAAATGTAACAAATACATCACCAATTACATAACTAACACAATAACATAACAATTGTATCTAATGACAATAACAGTATCATGCCATCATCTAGAAATAAAGATATGGATCTTGTAATGAAAATAATTGTAATGGTGGCTTCTTGTATAGCACTCAAGTTCATCACACGGAAGCGCTCATGGTGCTCCAATGTTATTACCTTGGTCACAGCTTAGTGGCTAAATATGTAGCAGTCTAGCATATCAGGTCCCAATTTACACCTGGGTGGTGAGTTGTAAACGTGATTAATGTTTTGCCAAAAGATGATAGCAATCCAGCATATCAGGTCCCAATTTACACTTGGGTGGTGAGTTGTAAACGTGATTAATGTTTTGCCAAAAGATGATAGCGATCCAGCATATCAGGTCCCAATTTACACCTAGGTGGTGAGTTGCAAACGTGATTAATGTTTTGCCAAAAGATGATAGTGCAGGGCTAGGATTTGAACCTTGAACCCTCTAACTAAGTGTTAAGTGAATGAACCACTACACTATAATACCTGCACTTGTCCACGTAATAATAACACATAACAATAAGCATCACATGTATCGTTGTTTCTATGAACCAGCAAATCTGTGCACTGTCTATGCAGAAAGGTGTACTGGAGAAAACGCTTTTACAAACCGTCGAATTGCGTTGGAATGGCCAGTGTTTCCATATTCTGTATCAATATACATGGTAATATACACCATCTTAGAATTAAAGTCCTAAGGTTTCTTTTAATGTATATATCGATACATGAAATTATTGAAAGAAAGCAAAGTATGTTGTTTAAGAATACCTAAATCTATCAATGCGTTTTCCTCTGATTCACCTTTCTGTGCTTCGAGCACGGATTTGCCCATTTGTAAAAACAATGATGGCATGTGAAGTACTTCAATACACTTTACTCTTCCATAATATTCATTACATTATCTGTTTGTCTGTCTAGTCATTATTGCACATAATCTTGGTTTCATCCTCGCTCACAAATAACTTCCACAATCTGTTGAGAAAAAAGAAATGGTCAAATATAAATAACATAAATTTTTCAACATCTGACAACATACAAATCGTTGTCTGGCTGGCATAAGGGCGTTAACACATGCGCAACCGTGGTTGGCAGAAGGGCTTTAAAGCTCTTGCACACAGGACCTTTCCCGTAGCGCGAGCTCGAGCTAATTCAATTCTGCCAGCCGGGGAGATGTATGAAATCATGCAAGCACACGTACTAATGCCCTTCTGCCAGCCGGGGAGATGTATGAAATCATGCAAGCACACGTACTAATGCCCTTCTGCCAGCTGGGCGACGAAATGTGATAACATTGCCAAAGAGAGGAAAACATCTACAATAATCTGCTAGGTTTTTGGAATTCTGGGCCCTGTTGCATAAAACTTGATGGCAACTTTGCCATCAATTGTAGCTTCCATGGAAACCTTGAATTTGGGTGGCTGTTGAGCATTGTTACCACGGTAGTTATCACTGATGGTAGAGTTACTATTAATGGTAAGTTTTATGCAACGGGGCCCTGGTGTTTTGGATAAGTCCCACATTCAGCAGTGTTTTGTATTATGTATATATTTTTTTTCAAATAAAGCCCAAACTAACTAAATTTTTGTCACTTTTTGTCACTACCAATTGGTAGTGACATAGTGAATTCAGTCTTTTATTGAAAAAAAGAAAAGAAAAGGAAAGAAAAATAACACAAACAATTTGTCACTGGTAGTGAATCTCGGCAGAAATCAGTTCAAACCCTACATATGTAATTTGTTCTACAGAATACCAAGCACATAATCTACTTTGGTTCTTGATAGACTTTAAGAATTTCATGCAGACTTGTGACAAATCTGTCCACAACATATTTTTTACAAAAAACAAGTTTGGAAATACTTTTCAGAAAATTGAAACATAAGAATAAATTCTGGAATATAGTTCTAATACGATAAAAATTACTTTCGAAGAAATCTACTTAGAGCAACGTGAATGGACCTATCCATCACCTTTAAAAATGTGCAGACTTTACAATGGCTTATTATGTAATCCGAACATGATTGTATGGGTAGTACAATAGGCTTTAGAAATTGTACTTGAGCTGCTTTTTCGAAAGTAGTTTTTAATGTGTTTCTGAAATAGCTCATCGAATATGGGCCCTAGGTCTTGAGAATGAAGATGGAAGTAATAACTTACACTTGTCTCCATAAGAGTTGCATCCAGACATCGATGAACAGCACTCCCTACAATCTCATCCAGCAAAAAGTGTACCAATCTGAGATAAGTATCATGAGATAATTATAATTACAAATTACTGCTACCCATTCAAACGTGGTTTTCTATCTTATGTCTGAATGAGGATCACACATAAATTTTTAACTTGTATTTTTCATAGAGCCAAATAGTAGAGGAATATTTGACCCATGGAATTATTTGAAGCTTTATTTGATTGGTTTCTCTTCTTCAAATTGGCATCACCTGTGTTTTTTTTCTTTTACTACATTTTTCTTATAAAAAAGTCATGCATCTGAAGTGCATACAAATTGCAAGAAAGTATGTTGAAAAGTTAAAAAGCTGCCAATTTTCATACAAAAGCAGCAATTTTGGACTTTCCATTGCATTGCCAATTTAAGTAAATTTGTGCCTATTTTTCTTTGAAAATTTTCAATGTCAAATGACAAATACTGGTTCAATCAAAATGGGCACTGTATGTGTAGAATTTTTGCTCTTTCTGCTCATTTATTTGGTATGTATATTAGGGCTCTGCATTAAAAGTTACTGGCCCAAACCCCACAACCACATGTTGCAGTCCACTGGACAAAACTCAACACGAGAGAAATCTCTATCTACCATTCTGTTTGCAAGAAAGAAACTGCAAACCCTCAAATTCAATAAAGCAATCTTAGACCTAGGTCCTAAAACACTTTTCGTCATATTTCTTTGAATTTAATGGAACATTATATGTAACAACAATTGTACACTCCAGTTTAGTTTGATATTACAACTGAGCATTAAAAAAAACCAACAGCAGCAGTTGGGTAATTGTGTGTGTAAAAAAGCATATGCAAATTCAAAATGGCTTACTTTTCATCAGACACGAATCTCCAGAGATAGAGATTGAGATAGTGTGTGTCCACCTGGATCTGTTGGAGTCCATATCGTCCAAAGGTTCTTAGTCTTACACATTCAAGGAATGTCTGTAACAGAACCAACCAAAGCAATAATAGCCACAAATCTGAATTCATACAGCATTAAATACAAAACATGGTCTCTAAGCTCTTTACAGATAATACCCAAGTCCTTGAATTTTAATGTCCAGAGCAAGCAATGTGTGTATTACCTACACTCATCTGGGAGAAATTCTACCATATGGTCACTGTAGGTGCATATGGCAACTACTACAACTAGTCATAAAAACTCCACCTCACTCCAGGGTATGGGATGGCAAATATAGGTTAATAAGGACTTTACCTTTAAAGGTGGTCTCTAGTTTTGGTAGCAAAAACAGAATTGGCATGAATCTGATCAAATATAGTCTCATACTGTCTGCCTTGCATGAAATGTGTGTGAGATCGTGTGCTACTCCTTTCATGATTTCCAGTGAATTTTAGAACTGTTAAACTTAGCCCTATGCTATGACTCCTGCATGTCAACGGCACCCTGCATTACATTCACAGCACTTCGTTGTATTTACGGCACAGTAGAATTTCTGTTGCTTTTATGCGTGTGCAGGCACTGTGTGATGCTGTTTTCGGGATGGAGAACTTAAATGCTGACAATTTGATTGTGAAATACACCCACATGAAATACTTTTTATTTAATATCCTACACATCATAATAGTTCTATAATACAATCTTTCACATCATCTGGCAATGAATTGGAAGAGTGAAAGAAACTTTTCTAAGATTTACCAAAATTAGAGATCACCTTTAAGCTAATCTTGATGATTACAGTGACGACAGGGACCTTAGAAAACACCACACTGCTTAAGACTTCAAGTGCAGGATACAATTCAGTACCCTACCTTGAGGCTACTCATGACGATTCCAGTTATGGCAGAGACTTTGGACAACTCTACACTACTGAAGATACCAATGTAAATTGTGGCTAATCTAAATATTCCAGTAACAACCTAAGACCTAACATGAGACATACCTTGAGACTTATCTTGATGATTCCAGTGACCACAGAAACCTTTGAAAACTCCACACTGCTGAAGATTTCAATCCTCTCAGAGAAGAGTTTTTGAATATTACTCATCAGACTGGTATCAAATGTTGTGCTAAAAAAAAAAAAAAAAAAAAAAAATTAAAAAAATAAAACACTACAGGTATGTTCACATATGAAGTCACAAACCATGTTTTTTCTTTGAACATAAATAAATGAGATATGAAGGGGAGTAAAAAAAAGAGAAACCGTCAAGGCAAAAAGCACCTGTTTTTCCTTCTGGCAGCAAAAGGTGTGGACCAATCAAATTCTCAAAAAGTTAGAGCAAAATATACCTCACGAGTTTGTCCGCACAATCTTTGGCAAAAGTCTTTTACTTGAGCGTGAACCATTATTGATGCCCTAATTCAAGTCTCATTATCATAAGTAATGCGGTTTAAAAAAAAGGGGCGGGGGTTTCACAAGTGTTTGCTGCTGGATTGCTGAAATGAGCCTTAAAAATGACATATGGCTGGAAGCACTCTCAAACTCATCTTCATCAAAGCTAACTCCACACCCTAATTTTAATCATAATGGACCTACATTAATAAATTTATACCTACCCATGCTATAAGTATGGAATAATCATCATACCTGCTTAAGTGGTACAAATGCTTAATATTTGACTAAATGAAAATCATTTTACACAACAATTCCTGAAGAATCCTTTAGATCCAATGGCACCAAGACCAGTACAAAGAATTCAATCCTCAACATCAATAAAACTTGACTACCAATTAGTAGGTATATTTGTACCTGATCAATTTCAGTTTTATTTCCATTTTGATACTGTACCATTTCTTTTCTGCATCTCATCTTCAATAAGGTCTGACAAGGCAATAATGATGAAATGATTGGTACTCACAATAAAAACAAGGCAAACGCCAAGCGTTGTCTCGCCTGCATATTGCAGTCATGAAGAGACTGCATGTCAAAACTATGCTATATGACTTCTGAGGCTGTCAGCAGTTTAGGGGGTGAATTGTGGTTCTGACAGTTTACATATGCAATAATGGTATAGGCCTACTTTATCCCTAGGAAATCAGATAACACTAAGAATGCTGTTAATACTATGAAGCTATAATTATTTCCATGCAAGTAAGGAAATGAATGTTAGTGAAAAAGAATGTAACTGATAATAATGTGAGTAAAATTGTAAAATTAAATTAATTATTAAGGTGTTATGGCAAACTTATTGTTTGAAAAATGGTATGAATTTGGTGATTCCACGTCAAAGCTATAGAAAGTTATTAGGTGTACAACATAGCACAGTGCCAGTTATGAAAAGTTCATTGACCTTTGACCTTTGACCTTAATCAAATTCAACTCACATTCGAACTTGACCTGCACCTTCAAGAGATGGACCTCTCATATGAATTTGGCAATCCTACCTCGAAGGTATAGAAAGTTATTGTGTGTACAACATAGCACAGTGCCAGTCATGGAAAGTTCATTGACCTTTGACCTCTGACCTTATTCAAATTCAACTCATACTCAAACTTGACCTGTGCCTTCAAGAGATGTACCTCTGGTATAAATTTGGTGATCCCACCTCGAAGCTATAGAAAGTTATTGTGTGTACAACACAGCACAGTGCCAGTCATGGAAAGTTCATTGACCTTTGACCTTTGACCTTAATCAAATTCAACTCACATTCGAACTTGACCTGCACCTTCAAGAGATGGACCTCTTGTATGAATTTGGCAATCCTACCTCGAAGGTATAAAAAGTTATTGTGTGTACAATATAGCACAGTGCCAGTCATGGAAAGTTCATTGACCTTTGACCTTTGACCTTATTCAAATTCGACTCATATTCGAACTTGACCTGCGCCTTCAAGAGATGGACCTCTGGTATGAATTTGGTGATTCCACGTCAAAGCTATAGAAAGTTATTAGGTGTACAACATAGCACAGTGCCAGTCATGGAAAGTTCATTGACTTTTGACCTTTGACCTTAATCAAATTCAACTCACATTCGAACTTGACCTGCACCTTCAAGAGATGGACCTCTTGTATGAATTTGGCAATCCTACCTCGAAGGTATAAAAAGTTATTGTGTGTACAATATAGCACAGTGCCAGTCATGGAAAGTTCATTGACCTTTGACCTTTGACCTTATTCAAATTCGACTCATATTCGAACTTGACCTGCGCCTTCAAGAGATGTACCTCTGGTATAAATTTGGTGATCCCACCTCGAAGCTATAGAAAGTTATTGTGTGTACAACACAGCACAGTGCCAGTCATGGAAAGTTCATTGACCTTTGACCTTTGACCTTATTCAAATTCGACTCATATTCGAACTTGACCTGTGCCTTCAAGAGATGTACCTCTGGTATAAATTTGGTGATCCCACCTCGAAGCTATAGAAAGTTATTGTGTGTACAACACAGCACAGTGCCAGTCATGGAAAGTTCATTGACCTTTGACCTTTGACCTTAATCAAATTCAACTCACATTCGAACTTGACCTGCACCTTCAAGAGATGGACCTCTTGTATGAATTTGGCAATCCTACCTCGAAGGTATAAAAAGTTATTGTGTGTACAATATAGCACAGTGCCAGTCATGGAAAGTTCATTGACCTTTGACCTTTGACCTTATTCAAATTCGACTCATATTCGAACTTGACCTGCGCCTTCAAGAGATGGACCTCTGGTATGAATTTGGTGATTCCACGTCAAAGCTATAGAAAGTTATTAGGTGTACAACATAGCACAGTGCCAGTCATGGAAAGTTCATTGACTTTTGACCTTTGACCTTAATCAAATTCAACTCACATTCGAACTTGACCTGCACCTTCAAGAGATGGACCTCTTGTATGAATTTGGCAATCCTACCTCGAAGGTATAAAAAGTTATTGTGTGTACAATATAGCACAGTGCCAGTCATGGAAAGTTCATTGACCTTTGACCTTTGACCTTATTCAAATTCGACTCATATTCGAACTTGACCTGCGCCTTCAAGAGATGGACCTCTGGTATGAATTTGGTGATCCCACCTTAAAGCTATAGAAAGTTATTGGGTGTACAACACAATTGTTGACGACGACGCCGACGACGCCGCCGACGACGCCGACACCGGAAATAGTGATACCTATGTCTCGCTCCGCTACGCAGGCGAGACAAAAAAACAAATAACAAAAAAAACAAAACTGTATGAGTTATATACATGCACATGAAGTCCAACTCATTATGCATATTTCCACAAATAAATTTATTAAATCTGCAGTAACAAATTTGCAGAAATCATGTTAAGAACTAATACATGTGTGTAGATAGCATAATACTAGCAGTTTTGCATTCGCGTTGCTGCTATCTCAGCTCATCTGTAAAAACTCAAGCATGTGATGGAGCAGCAGGGTAAAAAAATACTTTTTTTGCCACGAGAGCTATTCTCTTTAAAAAATCGCTCCGAGAACAACTTTACAAGAGTTATATCTAGCACCAAGAGTGCTGAATTTGAATTACTGATATTAATATTTGTTCCTTGAGATTATGCATTATAATATCAGTATGATGTGCCAATATGTGTGTTGTTTAAAGAAATGTTATTTCTGCTGCTCCTAGATCACAATTCACGAATTCATTGCTAATTTTCAGAGCTTAGGCGAGGGCGATTTTGAAGGAAACGGTTACCCCAAAGAACTGAGTTTTAAGGATTTTAGGGAGCTATTTGAGGTCTGAAGTGGGCTAAATCAACCCACTGCCCCTGTGTATTTTTTACCTGTGGAGCAGTGTTTACCTTGGTGTGTAATTCCTTTGAGTACGCTGCTGCCTGGACACACTAAAGCTTTGGAATGTTCTCTTACTAGAATCACTGCTATGTGCCTTACGGGTTCCTTCTTCATACAATGATCCTACATTGCTATCAATAGCTGTGATGTCTTCTACCACACGCTTCATGACAGCTCTCACGTTACGTGGCTCTATCGTGTTCAGCCAATCCCTTGTGTCAACACTTTTTCTCAACATCTGAACAGAGAAGACATGACAAAAATTCAAGTAAGGCAGTAAGTTACTGTTCACACATTGCAGCTAACCACCAAATTTAAAACAAAAATTCATGGCAAAAATAAAATGAAAAGCATACTACTATACTTTAGAATACTGTATCTCATCACACAGAGATATTACAGGGTAAGTCCACCCTACAAATTTCACTGTTTCAGTAAAAGGAGATAAATTTGAACAGCATTTTAAAAAAGAAATGAGCAAAATCGGTCAAAGAATAAGAAAATTACACTCATTTATATTTTCTAGTGAACTACTCTCTGCTCTGCAAATTGGCAACACTGATGACATCATATGTGAGCAGGTCTCCATTCACTTTGTACATGAAATTTCACATTTTCTCAATTTTCTTGGAATTTACACATTTTCTAATCCCCAAGTCAGTGTATGTTCAGAAGGATTGTTTTTTACATAACATACTTTGACTGTGGGGTAAGAAAATGTGTAACTTCCAAGAAAATTGAGAAAATATTAAATTTCATGTACAAAGTGAATGGAGACCTGCTCGCATATGATGTCATCAGTGCTGCCAATTTGCAGAGCTGAGAGTAAATTACTAGAAAATGTAAATGAGTGTAATTTTCTTATTCTTTGACCAATTTTGCTCATTTATTTTTTAAAATGCTGTTCAAATTTATCTCCTTTTATTGAAATAGTAAAACTTGTAGGGTGGACTTTCCCTTTAAGGGACCTTTGTTTTAACCTGTTGAATACTATGCCTGAGATACCTCAGGCTGGGGTCTATGCAAAATATGTGTTATACCAAAATCAAATCACGCTCAACGGGTTACATAATAATACTGGTCCTATCATTTATGGAATACTGAGTGCACTGAAGAAGTCTTATTGGTAGGTACAGTATGTGATACAAAAAGGTCCAAAGCAATGTAAATTAATCATATTAAGAAAATTGAATAAAACAGTATGCATGTATTTTCTACATTTCATTCCCTGCCTTATCTTTCATTCTGTGCAAAGAAATTCCAATCAAATTTAGGGGTGATGATTTTCTGTGATAGCAGAAATTGTTTTCCAAACAGAAATAACCATTTGAGACAGAAAACTGATTTTCATACATAAAAATGCAGAAAATCTTCTGTTCCTACAAATGACTCAGAAAGCTACAATAAATCGTATGAAAACAGTAAAACAAATAGAAAATATCTCATCATTTTTACTCAATGAAAGCCTCAGAAAACGATACAGACCATTCTTCCCACAATCGGAACAAATACACAGGTACATGAAGGTGCGATGACGTTGGCACCTCTACACTACAACTTCTCTGCGCAGTGATCGCAACCCAAAATCATGCGGTATATGTATGCTATGTGCATTGCAGTATCACAATACAGACTGGCTTTAGTCAAGTAATCTAGTTTTAGTCAGGCCTTAAATTTCAATAATTTTAGGGCAAGGCCACTTTTTTGTAGGGCACATTCCTATATTACAGCATAAATGGGAAGAATTAGAAAGGGCACAAAAAAGCTCCAAGGCCAATGAGAGGGGCATTGAGGCCAATCAAAAGGGCATCCACGGCCATGGCCTTGGTGGCCTTGGATTAATTTAAGCCCTGTTTAGTCATGTGACATTTTGAAAGTCCCTGGATATGTAGATGGTTGTAAACGGAATTTGATGTGTACAGTTTCTATGACCAAAACAGAATTTCCGTTTGCAAGTCTCACTGAAACAGACTACTGTTTTCCAAAATGAAAAAGGCAATTTCTAAAATGGAAAATCATCACCCCAACAAATTTTACATCCCAAGGTAACAATCACCAACCTGTATCCTCCTTGACGATCATAATGAAAGACAGAAAAGTTCTTACTTGTGATATCTGTAGACCCTGTGCTTGTACATAGTGGTTGAGAAGCAGTTGAGCAGCATCTTTGGCTTCAGAACAGAGAGCAGACGTCTGAGTCAGGCCTCGACTATCTTCTATCAGGAACTGAGCGTTGCAGGTACCAAGCTTCAAACAAACACAAAAACAGAAAAGATTAAGTTCTGGTTAAAGTGTGTAATAATGTATGAGCTTTTTCACTTACTGTATAAGGGGAAATTTCGAGGTGGTCCAATTTTTGCTAATTACATGACAGGCCCATGATCTTTGCTCCTCTCTCACATCAACAATGCCACCTTTTCTTCTAAAGATTTTTCATATTTTATGCATTTCTTACTTAGTTGCTCTGACTGTACTCAGTATTGTATATTGCTTTTTTAAGAGATGTGAAATAAATGAAAAAAACAACAAAACAACAACAACACAACAAGGGTACATGCAATATA
>CM057159.1:839787-867380 GCA_029962745.1 Echinometra lucunter
TTCATATGGCGACACATACTCACAACAAGATTAAAGTTCACCTCTAAAGGATATATTAGTTATAATTTTGTAAACTTCGGGGCCTTGAAAGGGGAAATAAATATAGGATGAAATATACCTTGAGATTGGTGAGAACAAGTTTGACTTGATCAATGACAGATGATGATGTCACGTTGACCAGTTCAGCTAAGTTTGGTGCTGCTTGCTTGCCTACCGCTCTAGGAGCACACAGTGTCTGACGGATATCGGTAATGCACTCTGTAAGCCAAACATTATATGATGTAATTTTCAAATTCTTTTTTATCCAATCTGAACAATATTTTTTTATGTATCATCCAATTTTTTAATGACATGTCATTACTTTTAGTTATACTTACATTTTCCTTCATGATGTGTTTATGTAAAATATCTAAATGTTTTTAAAACTGTACAATCATGTACAATTTGGCATTATTGCTGCAAATCTTGATCCGTTTTAATAAACCAACAATTGAATTAAATTATATGACTTTATCAAACCATAGGAAAGCTTTAAATAAGTACTACCACTGAGGGAGATCATAGAATGACAGGACTACTTGATTAGAAATCACTATTCAGTAGCCAAATTGTGTTTTGTTTGTACCTGTATCCTAAAAATTGGTAATTTTTTGCACTTCTATACAATATATTTCTCAAGTAGTTTATCATGCACTAATACTCATAAGGAATCAAATCAAATTTATGTTATCTGTACAAAGATGAATAAACTTGTCTTCTGAGAAGAGGAGGTAAATTGTGATTTTAAAGGGCATTCTTGGCAAGTCTGCGGTGAAAAGCAGGCCCCTAAAGCTCCGCCATTTTGTCCAGATCCATTAGAAGGCCGACCTAAGCACCCATCAATATTAATGAGCAGAAATGAATAAAACATTTTGTAAGATGCTTCCGAGGAGCAGTGTGTGTTAGTGCATGTTTTAAAACATTACGCCCATCAGCTAAAAACATGCGCAATGATGCACAATCAATGCGCAACAAACGCGCATTAAATCAAAGTATCATAATAATAGTGATACACGCCATACGTGCAGTAGATATGAATAATGCAACAAAAACGGGTGCTTAGGTCGACCTTCAAATGATCTGAAAGAGGCGGGGCCTAATGCCATTCGCGTAATGATATAAGCGCGTGCTGCTTTTCATCTAGTAAATTTATTATATGTCTATGGTGAAAAGGGTCACTTAAACATCCTTTCCGAAGATAAAGAAATAGAGGCAAAGTTCAGGCCATGGAAACTAGCCGACGGTAAGAGCCTTGAATGTGTACGTTTATTAAAAAAATGGAGAAAAATAATTACAAGAACACAATTTTGGAGATATTTTTTGTTTGGACCTAGTACCTCCATTTGGGTCATGTTAGAGAGGAGGGGAGGGTGGTGTGGTACATGCTCTCTGGATCAACTACTAAAAAATACTGAGTTGTCAAAAAGCTTAGGTAGTTTATCAAAAGGCACCAGGCCTCTACAATAAAAATTTTCTTCACTTGCCCGACAGGCAAAAAAAAAAAAATTTGGTTGCCCTCAAGGAAGAACAACTTGCCCGAATTTTCTTTTTATTTCCTTTGTTTTTATCTCATTTTTTTTCCAGTAGTAAATATTTTAAATAGGGCTTAGTCATTTAAGGTTTTTGCAAAATGTTTAAAACCCATTTTAGTAAGAAAAAAAAAAAGAAGATGGTGGTAACTGTTTAAAATAGATCTACAATAATGTTGGACAAAAAATAATCAAATAAAGAGAGCCTAAAATCCTTCCTCACAACTGCCAAAATATAGTTAAAATTCATGTCTCACACCTATGAAATGTCCTTCCAATGTCCATGTTCAATTTGGTTGTTTACTCAAAATAAAAAAAGAAGTTATCACTTCCTTCTTCGTTCAGAAAGATCAACTTTTGAATGGTACCGTGTGATGTTAAGTACATCAACCAACACGAAAACACATATGTGGGAATGTACTAATTATCGTACGGTAATGACAGCATATTTACACTCGATCTTTCTGATCCAAGAAGGAACTGATATTATCTCTTTTCATTGTTAGTAAATGACCAAATTAAACCACTTTTAAGAAAATATGGACATTGGAAGGGCATTTCAAAGGTGTGATAGATGTGAATTTTAGCGATGCTTTGCCAGTTGTGTGGAAGGATTTTTCTCTACATTTTTTTAACGGTTACCCGTTTTGCAAAAGTGCGAGTCTTGTGTGTGGACCGACTGGTCGACTCCGCAATGGTTGAGTCATTTTGGGATCTAGTGAAATGCGACACCGCGGCGAATTAGCGTTTTTGTTTTCAATAATGCAGCCTCCACAGACCATTTTCGAACAATAAGTGGATATAAACTTAGCGATAAATCATGGTAATCTTACTTCAGTTTCTCTGGTTTTTGCCGGTTTGAGATAATATGGAAATTGTGACTTTTTCCACCTTTCTGTATGCTAATTTGATTTTGAATGCTTTTATTGTAAAAATCACCACTTGCCCTATCGGGCAAGTGAGTTTGACATTTGCTTGCCTGCCCATGATTTTTACTTGCCCTGGGCAAGTGGGCAAGCGAATTTGTCGCGCCCTGAGGCACGTCCATTGGTTTTTATCGGCTTCTCCATGCCTGGGTATTCACATAAGGCACACAAAAGGAATCGAAATTTCAATCGCGATTCGAATCGCGATTTAAATTTCGATTTTATAGCCACCGATCACACACGGGAAAAAAGCGAGATTAGGATCGCGATTTGAATCACGATTAGAATTTCGATTTTTTTTTTTTCGACCATTCACGCACACGAGGAAGCAACAGAAACAGGCCAGAGAGGCCGCAGACTTCTCCGCTTAACTTTCTGTTATACACGATCTACTGGACGGGGCAAAATACACATTGACAGTAAAAGGGCTACAGAAAGTATACCCAGTTGTTGGATGTCCGGACAGGTTGTATATCTGGACAGTCGATTTTAAACAGCCAATTGAAAAAGTTCACAAGCAAATCTCTTAAATGTTTTAGAACAAACTGTTAGACAATATTATAGCGAAGAAATATTGATGATGATTAGCACAAATCAATGCATAGTTTTTGTTTAATCCAAAGACAAAAAAGAAGACTTCATTTTTGTTATGTGTCCGGACACCCAACCCCCCCCATCCTACAGCAACAAACTCATTAATTAAATAATAAATGATTATGTACTATCATACAAAGCATTTGTTTACTACAAGGCATCAACAGCTCCATGATAACGTAACGTGCAGTGCGTCCATGCTATACACTGCATGCATCCCGTAACGTAACACACACTGCATACACTGCATAGTGCAAGCACAGAGCATTGAGCGCACACGCGCAAAGAATGATGGGATAGATAAAACCGATTTTCTAATCGCGATTTCGTTCACAAACAAAATGCTCGGCAAATAATTTCGATTATTCTGAAAAATCGCACTTCTTACTGCGAGTTGAATCGTGATTAGATTCGCGATTATTAGTGAGATTATTCTGTCCACACACAAAATATAATCGATTTTCTAATTGCGATTGGAAAATTGATTTTTGAATCTCACTTTTGACCTTGTGAGTGAACGCCCCTATTGGCTTTCCCGATCTCTGTTCTTCTTTCTTCACAGGGACGGGAGGATTAGAAGGGATTAGTGGAACAAAATATGCTGGGGAAGAATCCCGCCTTAGTGTGCGGTCAAATTGGGCTCTGAATTATTATAACAAGCCTTATTGGTTACTCACCACCAAAGTGTTTCTTAAGACCATCCCCATAGTACTGAGCTCTCTCCTTAGCAGCTGCTGCTACGATGTCAGCTCCTCGCTGAAGTATCTTCAGGTCAGGTAACAAAGTATGGACAGTCTGAAGACGTTTGAAGAACCGATCTAATGCTCTAACCAGCATGGAATTCTCTACAGAGGACTTCTGAAATGAAAGGTACAAATAGCTTCTGACATTAAACATACCATAGATTGAAAAAAAAACAACAACAAACAAACAAATATTAAGATGCTTCCACTAGCAAGGAATTCTCTACAGAGGATTCTGAAATATTGTACCATACAATACACTTAAAAACCCCCCAAACAAACAAACATTCTACTGTTTACACTAGCAGGAATTATCTATAGAGGATTTCTAAAATGTAATATAAGATGTGGAGAACTTTACCTCTCTTACAGTTTTGAAATAATTACACATAATCACACCAGTTTTGCATTCTACAACATCATCATGCATCATGGAGAGAGACCTATCAGTGGCCAACAATGTGGCTATTACATCTGCTACACACTGGGATTTGGAAACAAAGTGATCTGATGATGATCCTAAATGACAATGCATGGAATTGTAATATAGTGAAACCTATGTATAAAGACCACGGTTCTTGTCTGCCTTGAGTGGTCTCTATGGACAGGTTCCTTTAGCATATCCTCTGATCAGAAACCATAGTCAAGGGAAACAAAAAAGGTGGCCTTTATAGGCCTGAATCCGAAGACCGGGGTAATAATATTTCTATAAAGCGCTTAGAGACTCTCTTTTTAGAGATGTATTAGGCGCTATAAAAATCCAAAATATTATTATTATTATCATCATTATTATTACAGAGAAGTGATCCCTATAGACAGGTGGTCACTTTCACTTAACCCTATATAGCCTGGGCTATTTTGAAATTACATAGCCCGGGGGGGGGGGGGGGGGGGGCTTATTTGGCCCTCCCTCAGATCTCGGTTATTACAAAATTATTCAGATTTATTTTCAATTAATTAATTATGCTAATTTATGCATAAAATAAGAATTCAGCTGTAAATATGTAAATACAACTCCAAAATTGCTAAATTTTGGTCTAGACACTCTTTTAAATATTCTTATCAAATGTACATAAAAAAAATGGCTGTATCAAAATTCTTTTCTTATGTATTTTATTGTTTTTTAAATTTCTTATGTATTTCTTTGTTTTTCGACTTTTTGGTTTTTATTGTTATTTTGATGGAAATCGTCTGGGACACTATTCCGATCATAAACAACATGAAATCAGTTGTGTTTAATCAGTAAAAGTAAAATTAATGATACATTTATGAATTTTGGCTAGAAACAGAATTTGCATTGGATTTGTACATGAAATCATGTTTTTGAACAATTTTGGGTCTGACATGCACTTACAAAATGGTGCATAACTTTGGAACCACATACTCGGGCGTTGCGAATTTGGTCTCAAAAGTTGCGCGAGACTTGAAAGAAAAAAGTCATGAAACGTCGCCGTGTGAGCTTTTCATGTTACGGATATGTCGCGAAAAATGCCGAGGGGGGGCTAAAAAAGCCCCCCCCCCCCCCCCCCCCCCCCCCCCCGGGCTAGATAGAGTTAAGCAAACTTGACTGTTGCTTACAAATATTGTAAAACTAAATTAATACTTTGTTAGAAAGAGAATAAAACACATGAATTTACCTCAGCCTGTATTCTGTCCTGAATACATGTAAAGTATTGCTGCATCCTGGAATCTACAAACTGGCCTAACTTGGTGTGAGCTACTTCTTCTAGCTGCTCCTCCTCTTGAGAACTAAATTTTGATTAATTAGAGTTGATGAAAAAGCCATTAATATTATATTCAGTAAGATGACATTGTATTTACTTCACATGGTACATGTATTAATAACAAGCAACTGATTGAAGAGCTTCAAAGTGTACTATTACCATTATTACTGGCTTCAATTTGATTCTGCACAACCCACCAGTGAGCATTCTAACCAGTCGCTATAAAAATAACAATAACTGGATTTCTAAAGCTCTTTTTCCACAGAATACAAGGGTTGTCCTTTCGTGTATGAAGAAATTAAGAAAGGCTGCAGAGAGGTATTTTGTCATGTATCTTTTCTTTTTTAAATAAGGCAAGTTAAGCATTTTTTCTTCGGGCTGCATTTCTCGAAACCATCATACATGTAAGTCTAATTTCCTGGACATCTCATTCAAACGTGTGCTAATTCTAGAACAAAAATGTTTCAATGGGATGTCCAAGAACTTAGAGTTATGAAGGTTTCGAGAAACGCAGCCCAGGAGTGCAGGGAGCTGATTCCAAAGGCATGGGGCAATGGACTGAAAGAATTTCAAGCCAGTCTGTTATGGAGGTTTGGGAGTGACAAAGGAACCAGCTGATGTAAAGTAAAGTGAATATGAAACAATCAGTTTAAAACATCAACATACAATCTTATACAAGCAAAAATAACAAGTTTGATGGTACTTACTCTCCAGCCTGCCGGTTTACAAAGAGTTCCTTGTAAGAAGCAATTACCAAACAGATGTTTTCCAGGAAACCATTACAACTGCTGTCTACAAACTCCAGGATATCCTGAAATGAGAGTAGTAACTTATCGTTGAAAAATGAAAATTATTCTTGAGGTTTATTTTGCCGTCCAATGACAAAAGGAAGCGACTCTCTTTTGTTTTTTTTTCAAAATTGACTTTTTCTTGATTTGGGGTACTTTTCTGTATGCTCCACATCACGATGAAGAAACTGAGGTCCCGTGATCCCATTGTTTCCAAAATAAAGACATATCAAAAGGAAGCAACTCCACAGATTTCCATATAAAATAGTGACATATTTTCCTCATTTACGTGGAAACTCATTCTACAGAGTTGCTTCCTTTTGACATAGGACGGCAGTATGCTGTTGCTCTGTAAGATCTTATCATGACTTCTTGCAACAGAACTGAATTTCCACTCACACTCCCTTAAAGTAAATCTGAATGATTTATTTCTTTACAAGATTGGTAAGTGAAAAAAAAAAAAAAAATATTTAAAGCCAGAGTGAACTGGCACCCTTGTATGAGATTTCGAAATAGTGCCATCACAGTCCTGAACTACTGATTCTGTCCCGTTTTTTCTCCCAGTAGCACCATTCTGATCAACGCAAGCTTTATTTTTGAGACACATCTGTAAAAATGTATATGTATTCATACTAAGGCAGTTAACTAGAAGCCAAGAAGGGCGTAATGTTTCTAAGACAAGTAGCCGCAAGTTGGTGCTGTTGTAAATACATCATTTCAGAGCTATATCAGCACCAGTTCCCTGTGGCTTGAACAAAATTATCTAAACCTGCTGAAAAATCAAATTTAAGGGAGATATTATGGATTCTGTTTTGTAGACATCAAATGGCAGAGATCTTCATGACAATACACATAATACACTGCCAAACGAAAATTCTTCATGTAATTAATCAAAATGAAATTCAGTTCATCATAACCATCTTATCATCTATCCTTTTTTCTAAACCTGACAGTAATATGCTTCTCTGACTGTTTCTACTTGGGGCTATAAATACCCCTTGCAATGTGTATCAAACTGATATATATATATATAAGTATGATAAATCTGCTATACCATTGGAAATGTTCTCATGATCTTCTCTACTGGTCTCTCATTCCCCTGCTCTTTATTACCATGGCTACCATCCTCATCTTCTTCAGGAGTAGATGCGGTCCTCTGTCTACCGGTGTGTGCATGACTTGACATCTCTCTTAGGCTCTCATCTAACTTGTGTCTTGCACTGTAACAAATTACAAATGGACATTGATTTATACTATCTATAACCTGTTGAACATCAAGTCCAAGATATCTTGCACTGTAACAAATTACAATTGGACACTGATTTACACTATCTATAACCTGTTGAACATCAAGTCCAAGATGTCTTGCACTGTAACAAATTACAAATGGACATTGATTTATACTATCTGTAACCTGTTGAACATCAAGTCCAAGATGTCTTGCACTGTAACAAATTACAAATGGACATTGATTTATACTATCTGTAACCTGTTGAACATCAAGTCCAAGATGTCTTGCACTGTAACAAATTACAAATGGACATTGATTTATACTATCTGTAACCTGTTGAACATCAAGTCCAAGATGTCTTGCACTGTAACAAATTACAAATGGACATTGATTTATACTATCTATAACCTGTTGAACACCAGGTGCAAGATATCTTGGGCTAGGGTCTTTGGAAAATGCATGTTATACAAAAATGAAATTGTGCTCAATACGTTAAAACAAAAGCTGGGATCACATATATTATCCTTTTCAAATTTGTGTTGCTGAAATATCTACATATTAAGGAAATTTCATAAACTACATTTAGAAGCTTTGAATACTCTTTGAATACTGTAAAACCAGAAAATTTCTTGAAATGTACATGAAAGCAGGTTTCTGTGGAATGAAACAACTGTGAATTGCACAATATCCATGTCTGATTCAGTAAGCTTGCTTGCGAGTGTGTAAATCTTGTCAAGCATAAAATGGTGATAAATGCATCCCTTAAGGAAATATGTGCCAGGCTAGGGCTTGAATCACTACCCTTGCATCCCCACAGTCAAGAGATCAAACCAATTTCCTCTAAATCCCAGAGTCATTTATACTTACTGAGATAGAAACTCATCACAAAGCTCATCTGGGGGTTCTTTGAGTTGTAGCAAGAGATCTACACATTCAGCCAGTTGCTTAGCATCAGACTAGAAGAATAACATTGGAATATAAAATCATACAGTGATACTTACACAGATAATTCAACAGAATTAACCAGCTAGCAGATGGAACAGTGACATTTCAGTTATGTAGAAAACACATTGATGTTGGCCTTATTCTCACTTGCAGTCTAGAATAAGGTCCATTTGCTAAATTCGGTGGTTAGCAGGTACAGAAATTCAATATTCTTGTGACAATCCAACAACATTAATTTCATAGAATTATTAATGTAATTACACTGTACATATTTGTAATTGTGAGCAACACTTACATCAATTCACTGTGGTGCATGTGCTGTATATCATTTTGACTAACCTTTAAAGAAAAGGCTAATTAAATGGTTGTATTACCTCTTTGTTACCAAACTGCTCTCTGAGTTTGAGTCTAAGTTCATTGACAATCTCATTGCAGTCTCTATGAATACCATGAAACGATGGCATGTGCTGGTACTGAAGTAAGACTACCCGAGCTTTAGAGTAGTACCTGATGGAATGCAAAGCAGAAATAGAGAGTGCAGACAAAAGCCTGTTCAGAAAATGTGTATTTTACAGTACTGTAAAACTAAACACAACAAAAAAAAAGTAAATCCCCCCAATTCAAAATAGAATAACTTTTGAACGAAGAAGTTTTGAGTAAAATAATTTGGCATGAGTGTTCCTACAATTATTGACTTACTTCTGTGTGAAAAGGAAACTGATCCGTCTAGTCATACATGAGTGAGCAGACAGTAAAGGCAAAAATGTCACTTTTGTTTAGAAGCATTTTGTAAATTCTTAATGATGGCCACTCTAATGGCAAATAATTTCACAACAGTGGAGAAAAATTCAGTGTGATTATTCCATTATCTTGCTATATGAAACTTTTAAACATCAGAATGATAATATCATAACATATTTGAAGATGGCAATGTCATATTATCATAGTGCTAATATTTACCGGTAAACAGTCTCTAATATCTCTGTTATTTAAAATTTACCTGACTGCTTGGCTGTATGCTTTCATGGAGATACATTTGTTGAGTCTAGCTGGAAGCTCAAACAGAAACTGCAACTGTGGGATAGGACAAAAAAAATAAAGAAACAGCCAAGTCCTCTATTGTGAAAAGGAACGTTTTTTTTTTTTTTTTAGATGACAGTGCAGTTATCAAAAGGAGGAATCAAGATGATAGATGTTCAATCGGCTGCCAGAGCCAAGCAATTGTTTTGGATACAGAGAATTAGGGAAGCCGATAAGCAAGGATGGTTTCAAATAATTAGTAGACTTAAATCGACAAAACCAACAGTATATGATTTTATATTTTTATTATTGAATTCGTATAAAATGAAGAAATATATAACTAAACGTAATAACAAAATAGCTATTCATGACAACAGATGGTGGGTTATGACCCGATGGATGACCAGCGTAGAGTAATAGAGACTGGAATATGTACTATGTGAACACTTTGTATGTATTTTCCACCTCGAATGTATACAACTTGTAATTATTTTTGTACTTGGAAAGTGACCAAATAAATAGCATTTCAAAACAAAAAAAGATGACAGTGCAAGCCAATACAATACACTGATGCAAATTAAAACTAATACCATTATGGCTATTATCCGAAAATTGATCTCTTACATTGATCTCTTACATTGATCTCTTACATTTGACACTCATATTTCTTACTATAGTATAATCACATGGAACGCGAAACATGCATGTACAGAACCCAATGTCTTTCTGAAGGTGGTCGGTACATTCAAACATAGATTAAAGTCCTGTGTTTAATGTCTTACCTTCTTGAGAAGGGAATGGACACCACTCAGCTTAGTAATCTGAGCTCTTCTTTCTTGTAATGTAGAGCTAATCTTCTCACTAAAGTCTGCAATGGTATCCATGTTGGTTGCTAAACGATCCATTTCTTCCTCCATCTTCTTAAAATCTGTTTTCATCTATGCAAACAAAAACATTTTTTTTTTGTTCATTTTCAAAATTTACTTGATAATTTTGCAAGCTTTGTGAATATTGTGAATTTTATTTACTGTAATTTTCACGGTGGTTTTAATTTTCACTAATTTTGCGATGATGTCCTCGCCAAAATTTCCACTCAGTAAAATGCCTATATACTTGTGAAGAAATATCTTTTAAAACGTGAAAATAATAACTCGCTAATATGTCAAACTTGTCTCAAATCGCTAAAATATCTGTACGCCAAAATATTAGCTTATACAGTAACTTTAGGATATTTGTAATCACTAGGATCAGCATGTCAATCACCTTAAAATACACTAATACTGAATGTTCATTCATCAGCAAAGGCACTGCCATTCACATTTATTGCACACTGTTAACATAAATAATACACTTTGTTTGTTACAACACAAGAATATGAGATATTTCAATGAATTTCAGTTTTAAGAATTGCCTTTCTTATAAGACATACCTTGCGTATGGTGTCTGTGGCGCTGATGAACTTATTGTAGTTCTCATAGACCAATGTCTGCATGTCACTGTCCAATGAGCGGATTTCTAGAGATTAGCAGAGGGAACAGAGAATTCATGTATCAAATTAAAGGGGAAAGGAATGTCAAATTTTAGACATTTTCTTTTCAAAGGTGACAATTAAAATTTTTTCTGTTGACCAAGTCTAGAGTTCTTATGCAGCTTTTTTTCTAGGTGGACAGACACGGGTCATCATGGGTTTTCAAAATGTCCAGATAAATTGAATTCCTGCTTCCTTGGCAAAACTTGTTGTCTTGCATCATTGTTTCGCAGCGTGAAAATAGTTAACACTTTGGTTATTATTATTATTATTATCATTAGTGGTTTGGCGTCACCTGTGCCTGGGAGGGGAAAAGCGAATAGAATCACTGTAACCCTCAGGTCTCTCCTCCCGATATCACTGATTTGGGGTGTGCAGGTGGACCACATACACCGGGGTTTCCCCCTACTCTTATACGAATAGTGCAGTGGGATCTTTAGCGTGCAAAGGTGGTGACTCTCCTTTACACGGGACCTCCATTTAACATCCTATCAGAGGGACGGAGTGTTTTCCACTGTAGCATAGCCTGCGTCTATGAAAGAGGGGAGGGGCTCGATAACACACAACGTAGGCTTCAGTCATCCGCCTTGGCTGGACTCGAACCCACAGTCTTTTGGTTCGAGAGGCAGACGCTTTACCGACTGAGCCAACTCGCTCCCTCAATAAAAGATTCCAAATGATACATGGTAGTTTATCAAGTGATCTGACTGTTCTTGACCATGGTACAATACAGTACAGTAAAGTAAAATAAAATAGATGAGTACTGAAGGAATTCCTGCTTTTCTTTTCAAAACATTTTGTTGTTTTGCATCATCGCTTCACAGTTGAAAATGACAACGAAAAGTCAAGCTAGACTCTACTCTCTCTCTCTCTTCATCTTGAATGAATCCTTTTCACGACTATCACCTATTCACAAAAGAAGAACAATCTCAGTAGTCTTCTGGATGAAACAAGAAAGATACTTTCCTCCTTTTTCTATCTCTTTCAAACCAACAGTCCTTTTGAGGACTAACCACATGGTAAATACTGTAAACCTATTATGTTAGTTTGAAAATAGTTGAAAACTTGATTATAAATGATTGCAAATGTGACTTGGTACCTTATCAACAGATCTGACAGTTCAAGACGATAGGAAATGTAGGCATGAAGTAGAAATAATAATAATAATAATAATAATAATTAGGTGAATTTGACATAGCACAGTTACTATATAAATATACTCTACTGCTCTGTGATGTAACAGAGCTCCTAACAATGTTACTGCTTAAACATACAATAAAAACTACCGGTAATCAAAAACTTCTGAAAAAAGCCGAGTCTTCAACAAAACTTTGAAGAAAGTACGGGGCTTTTATTTCCAGTGGGAGTTTATTCCAAAGTGTTTGAGTAGATGAGTACTTACGTTTGACCATCTCAGCTTCCTTATCAATAAGATCATTAAGCCTCTTCTCTTTCATGATCATAGTAAGATATACCTCAGGATTGAAGTAAGCTCCATTGATGTCAGTTGGATTCATGTTGGCAGGTTTCTCCTGTTCATCGTCTAGTCCATAATACATCTTTAGCATACCATGTTTCCTACGAGCCTTCATGGCCACACTCTCTGATGAACCCTCACTCATTTTTAATCCTGTAGATAGAATGCAATCCAACAAAAGTAATACATTTATATACATGTAGAAATATACCATGCTGTGAGGAAGTATAAAGGAAATCATTTATGATCTGAGGAGGGACTGGCAGTCACTGTTGCTAGTAACTAGTCCCACCAAAGATATATATTTTCATTATACTTTTGAACTTAATTCTTGGTATAATTCTGAAACCAATAGCTATACAGTGCAGCCAGCTCATCTGGACCGAGCACTGGGGCTAACTGGTGACTTGTGCTGTTACTGCAGGCAGCAAGTTTTATGAGCAGTTCATATGGGCCTATGATTCGCTCAGCTCAGTGGATTGTCTGCACATTTGAATTGAAACAAATTTCAGCATGGGCAGTAGTACCCAGGAAGAAATGAGGAAGTGAAGCGTGTGTAGTGCTGCCCAGGAAAAAACAGTGAAAACTATTTGGAACTAGTGAAATTATTTTTAACCCTGCCCACAATAACTGACTAATCATGTTTTCAGTAAACTCATGAATATTCATGAAAGGATTAATAATATTAATAATAATATACAAATATTCAACAATTTTTGTCAATAGCCCTTCCTTAGAAACATTCAAGCTAAACTTAAACAACTGGACAAGCAATATTTTCGGCTTGATTTGAGGAAATATTTCAGGTCCAGGGACGTCAGGGGAGTAAAAAAAAAAAAAACGCTAACGCTATTACTCCCCATTGACGTCCAGTGCTTTTACCCCCTATTTGTACATAGCAAGCATCTTGGCACTTCAAAACAACCCCTGGAAAATCACTTTCCCATGGGCCAATGACACAACCAGCCTTGTAACTATTGGTTGTGGTCATCACGAACCCGACTGACACTTGGGACTAAAAATCGGACGTACGAAAACTGAAATTTAGATATAAACTTATCGTAGGGTAGCTAGAAAAAATCACTGCTTGTTTACATTTCCCCGGTGTCCATTAAAATGCAGATAGAAAATGGCGACTAACTTGCGTATGTGCATCGATCCGCGACTAGATGCGAGCAATCTTGCAGACATTTTCAATAAAATAAGGGCGAAAATTGCTGTGAATTTTTAAAAAACGTCTGCAAGATCGCTCGCATCTAGTCGCGCATGCACAAGTTAGTCGCCATTTTCTATCTGCATTTCAATGGACACCGGGGAAATGTAAACAAGCGGTGAGTTTTTCCAGCTACCCTACGATAAATTTATATCTAAATTTTGGTTTTCGTACTTCTGATTTTTAGTCCCAAGTGTCAGTCGGGTTCGTGATGACCACAGCCGATAGTTACAAGCATGACAAGGCTGGTGGTGTCATTGGCCCAATGATTTTCCAGGGGTTGTTTTGAAGTGCCAAGATGCTTGCTATGTACAAATAGGGGGTAAAAGCACTGGACGTCAATGGGGAGTAATAGCGGTTTTTTTTTTTTTTAACTCCCCTGACGTCCCTGGACTACGTACGGCCAAGATTATGACGTAAAAAACTTTTCTTCTCTTTTATAGAAGATCTAAGTAAATGTATTTTGCGTTCGCGTTGGTAATTAGTTTCGCTATTCAAAACTCCGTTTTGACCTAGATCTACATGTACTATCTATAGGTCTAGACTCTACGCGACAGTACGGGTGGTTAATTCATGACATTAACCAAATTACATGGATGAGTGCAGTGACCAATAAATAAATAAAGTCTAAGTAAAATAACACTACAGACACGACAGATATATCCTCAAGTAAATCCACTATCAATCAGACTGATATTTAAGACACCACAGTACAACCTCGATCTGGAATGAATAGATCTAAGTCAATTACACAGGCAGGCACAGGCAGTCATCTGCACTCAGTCAGAGCTCAGCCCCGCCCCGCGGCCCCGCCGGCTGAAACGTTTCATTCCTGATATTGATAAATTGCCATCTCCAGATTTAGCGCAAAGCTCTGTTTAAAAGCCCGAAAAATTATGCAATTTGGCGATCTAATGAACTTAAAATTGAATCAAAAGATGCTACATATTATAAACGACAATATTTACCAAAAGTGTCTCATGAAACTTACAATATCGTCAACTCTGTAGCCTTAGAAATGTAATTTCACATCGCCGTCGCGTCAAAAATTATACTAAAAGTGATATAAGTATGGTATCGTGAAGTGGACAAATCAAAAGGAAAAAATCAGAAACACAGTCAGCCGACGTCCTGCAGAAAAGGGCTTCTTCTTCTTCTTCTTCTTCTTCTTCTTCTTCTTCTTCTTCTTCTTTCTTCTTCTTCTTCATCTTCTTCTTCTTCTTCTAATTATTCTTTTCTTCTTCTTCATCTTCTTCTTTTCTTCTTCTTCTTCTTCTTTTTCTTCCACAAAATCCCATTCATTTAACACATGGTTTTGTGGCCTCTCTTTAGGTCACTTCCTCATGTCCATTTCATTTCAAATTTCATAGGCATATTCTAGATCATAGCCATCTCTTCTTGTGCACCTGGATCTTCATTTTTCGAAATTACTCATGCATGACCATCCAGGCGCCATTTTGTCCATTTTCAGTCCATTTTCAGGTCATTTTCAGTCCATTTGCATGCCTTTGTCTCTTCCTCCGTATCTCCGTCATACTTCATGCCACAGACTTCTAACAAAATGCTGTAGATAGTCTAAAAGTTGCTCTTTCATATGCATCCAAAATGTATCATCTTCATTTTCATAATCCAAATCTAGAATCATCTCCATTCAAAATATTGACATTTTATAAAATGTTGAGCCGTAAAAACAAAAAAGTACTATAACTTTGCTGTTTCAATTCCTTTTAAACTAAAATTTCCAGGGAATGTTAAGATCATAAAGCCAAACATGTGTGCCGATTTTCACGCATCAGTAGTTACGCATCATAGAAAAAGCGCCCTCTAAAGTTCTGAAAATGCTTGTCTTTCCATGGCCGTCATTCCGTCATGCATGGATAAACCCGTACCCTTTTCTGGATTTAAGTAGTTCAAGATATGCCCTTTCTATTCAATTAAAAAAATATGTACCTCATCATTGACGAAATTGGCCAAAATGGCTGTCCTACCGGTATATCATGAAACTGAAGAAAATGGAGGAATAACTTCAACTTGCTCTCAATTCTCGAATCTTGTTGCTATGCGTTTGAGACTTGGCAGGTTTTTGTATGAATGTATTTGACGACTGTCTGCCAAGTTTGGTAACACTAGCTGACGTCATCGCGAAATTATAGTGAAAAAACCTCATTTTCCAATGCCTTCCAATATGGCGCCTTAATTTCTTGTATCAAAATGCGCGCCATTATAAATAGTCCAAAATGACCGCAATGAAATTCTCTTTTCATAGATACCAAATAAAGCCCATGTTGTCACAGAAAATTTCGAGTAAATTCGAATAGAACGCTGGGTAGATTACACATTCCGCAGAACCCGCATTTTCTTTTTTTCACTGTGGACGGCAAAATGGGACAAAATTCATTGTTTAGCTTTCTGTCAGACTTGTTTGTGTATGTACACTATCATTGTAATCTGTCTGCAGGTCCCTTTCTTCCAGTCCTACCATATTTTGTATGGGCATTCCTGAGCACTTTTCTGTCTCTATGGACGGCGGAATCGGACACAATTCTTCTTACTATGGATGGTCATATGGGGCATAATTCCTATACATGTACTTAGATTTAAACCACATCCATTACTTTTGTACATACTTGCGATCAATTTTATTGCCTCTTTCTCTATTTCAATTTCTACCAAAGTTTATATGCGTATTCTTTATCTCCCATTTTGTTCCTTGGTCATCTTCTCACAGCATCATTGCATGCATATCGTTCTAATACGATTGCAATTCTAGTCTTCTTCTTCTTCTTCTTCTTCTTCTTCTTCTTCTTCTTCTTCTTCTTCTTCTTCTTCTTCTTCTTCGTCTTCAGATTAAGTCTGACTCCTTCAATTAGACTGAAGCTTCTTGTAAACTATTGTGTGTGTGTGGGGGGGGGGGGAGTGTATGTGTGTGCGGGTGTGTGTGTGATGCCGTGGTCGAGTGGTTTAAGGTGCTTGACTAGAGACTCGAAAGTCGGGGGTTCGATCTCCGGCACGGCACTTAAGCCTTTGAGCAAGACATTTTATCTACAAATTGCTGTTTTATCGTATATCAAAGAAATTAATATGTTATATGCATATTGATACCAACGTGTGCATGTGTTTTAAAAAAAAAGGAAAAAAAGTGTGTGTTAACCACAATTTACGCCCATTTGAGTGCTATTTACACCATGATACAGTTTATTTACAAATATTTACAAGCTCGTAACATAGGATGGAGGAAGACTAGCCACTTTCACCAACTGCTGAGAGGAAGAATGAGATTCCTTTTTCCAAATTCAAAGGTGGGACCATGACCTTCACAGCAGAAACTTACTTTTAATAAGCTTTCTCAATATTTCGGTGCATACATGTGAATGCAGAGCTCATGAATTAACCGTGTGAAAATACTACCACTACTGGCGTCTATGAGTGACACAAGTGTACTGCAGCTTCAATTATCAATATACATGTGTTTGGCGGGATCACTTTCCGAGAAAAACGATGCCTTTGTTTGTAAAATTGTTCATTGATATAAACCAGAGACAATGCTGCCTCAGCATAGTACTAGCACACAGGAACTGATAATGGTAGGCTGGCATTTCTGAAGTTGGCTTACAAGCCTAGGAAAATTATGTTTGTAATGAATGTCAATGAATTCGTGGGTAGTTTGTGTCTTCTTTTGCAAAATCAAGGATTTATCTCAACATAGCTCGGCTAACGGCTGAAGGTGCGTGTATCTCTCTCTCTCTCTCTCTCTTCTCTCTCTCTGTGGGGGGGGGGGGGGGGGAGTGGCTGCAGACCCAGATTAGTAGAGGTGTCGACGTGCTATAAGCATATTAATACTAATGTGTGCATGTGCGTTTCTTAAAATAAATACCGGTAGTTCGAAATTAATATTCTATCAATCTTCACCTCAGGCAGATCAAGAAATGACAGCAAATGTAACTCATTTCTCCACCAAAGAGTGTCTTCACCCCTGTCGAATGTATCAAGTTATTATTTCTCCCTTTTCATGTGTGTCCTGTTGACAATGGTATTCAGGGGAGGGCGGGCCGGGGCACGTCATCGGCAAGCCATATTCCCTCGACTACCCTGACTACACCACTAACGAAATGTTGCCTTATGATTTAAAATGAGAACAAAACACAGCACTGAAACGCATTTAACCCTTTTCTCACCTATTTCTTCAAGATACACCTTCTGTCTTGTCCTAAAAAGGGGGCTTGCTGTTTTTAGTGTTGCTCATGCACAGGGGCGTCGCTAGACTTTTTTGAAAGGGGGGGGGGGGTAGAGGCCAGATTGCCGACAAATAATCAAATAATGCCACCGATTGCCGACGACCAACGTCGATAAATTTAACCGTATAAAGCCCACTGAAGTATGTTCAATTGTGCACCTCTATCATATTTTCCTTTTGAACTATTTATTTGTTCACCTCACTTGCCGAATGTGTTTGTTTTCCGAAAGCATCCTGTATCTAAATATAATACGAGCGAGCGCAGTGAGCGAGGAAAAAATATACACTCTTTGTACTTAAGTGATAGTTCTTCATCAAACTATATGGTGGGCTTAATATCTGAATCATATATTTGGTCACCTCTCTGGCCTGATTCATTCGGTTTCAAAGGTCATCCTAAATCTTAATATTATACGAGCGAGCGCAGCGAGCGACGAAAAAATCAATCTTTCATGGTAGAAGTGACAATTCTTAAATCCAAATACACTATGATATGAACTATGAGATATCTAAATTATAAAGGTACTTTATTTTGGTCACCTAACTTGTCGAATTCGTTTGCTTTCCCATATCCATCTTGTATCTGATTATTGTAAGAGCGAGCGTAGCGAGCGAGGAAAAATACATATTTACTCCTTTGCACGATAGAAGTGAAAGTTCTTCATCGAAATGCATGATGGGCCTTTAAGATATCTATTTTGATTTTGGTCACCTCTCTTATCTAATTCATTTGCTTTCAAAGACTATCCTGTATCTAAATATCATACGAGCGAGCGCAGCGAGTGAGGAGAAATATATATACTCTTTTTTATGGTAGGTGATAATTCTTCATCAATATACATGATGGGCCTAGCTTGCTAAATTTGTTTGCTTTCCCCAATCCATCTTGTATCTGAATATTTTCGAGCGAGCGTAGCGAGCGAGGAAAAATACATAATCCTTTTCATGGTGGAAGTGAAAGTTCTTCATCAAAATACAAGGTGAGCCTTTAAGGTAACTATTTTGATATATTTGGTCACATCTCCTTAAGACCATCCTATATCTAAATATTACACGAACGAGCGCAGCGAGCGAGGAAAATTATACATACTCTTTTTCTGGTAGAAGTGATAATTCTTCATCAAAACACATGATGGGCCTAAAGACATCTAAATTATATATTTGTGTTCATCGCATTTGCCGAATACGTTTGCTTTCCGAAAACATCCTGTATCTGAATATGATACAATCGAGCGCAGCGAGCCAGGAAAAATATACATACTCTTTTTATGGTAGAAGTAATGCTTCTTCATCCAAATACATGATGGGCCTAAAAATAGCTAGATTATGTAGTGTTCATCTCACTAGCCGAATGTTTGCTTTCTGTAAACATCCTGTATCTTATTATGATACGAGCGAGCGCAGCGAGCGAGGAAAAATATGCACTATCTTTCGTGGTACCAGTGTTATTTCGTCGACAAAATGCACAAGCAAATAAGCCGAATATGACTCTATTTGGGCACCTTACTCCTCTCTTTTTTTTCCCTCTTTCCTCTTCCCTCTCCTTTGTATCTCTCTCTTTTTTCCTTTTTTTTTGCCGACAGCGATCGCGTTTTTGCCGAAAGAATTTTGAATTGGGGGGGGGGGGATGTCACCCCCACACCCCCTCTAGCGACGCCCCTGCTCATGCACTGTTAAAACAAAAAGCCCATTGAAGAAATTATCTAATTTGACAGAGTCAACATTACGGCGAATCATTTTAATGAATTATTTATAATTTCGGGCAGATCAGATCTGCACAGATAAAACCAACCACAAGGCGTTTATCCAAGAATTGGTGTATGACCATATAAGGGTTAACAAGAGGTGCTCTACCAGCAGTAACTGTTTCCAAGAACAATTCTCGCCTGGAACTCCCAGACAGTTAGAGTGGCCCCATCGATTCCAGGATTTGAAGAACTCATAGCAAATATTAATATACAGGTTCATCCGACATCATGCACGGTGCGCTAATGTACGGGATAGACACACCAGGCGTTTGTATATCAACTATATCAAGATCAACATCAACATCGTTCTCCAATCTGAATGCATGTAAAAAAAAAAAAAGAGATATAACGTACAAGCAAATGATTCTCATGATCAGGATGTACAGAATTCAATGTGGACTACCACTACCTTCACCCAGGGCGCCACCAACGGTCAAGTCAATTCTCATATTATTTCACACTGTTCCAATGACTGATCATTTATAAAGTAGTTACAAGTCTTATGGTGAATTGGTGCAGAAATGCCCGATAGTGGAGCAAGTATTTAGTAAATGAATGAAAAGATATTTTATATATATATAGGTGATCTTAATTTCATATTGTTTGTATAATTATATCTATGCAATATCATCGTATTTTCTTTTATGTTGGAAATGAATAAATATGAATTTGAATAAAAGTATTCAGTAAATGAAGGAACAACAACTAAGAAAGGGTTATTTGAAGAGATACAGTTTTTGTCTTCACGTTTGAATCTTTTATATTATTACAACAGTCAAAACAATTTACATTTACAAATGACAGATAGAATTAAAAGCAAATTACATATCAAATGATTAGGGGAAAATAATTTAAAAAAAAAGGAAAAGAAAAAGGATTGGCAGAAAAAAAGAAGCAAATGTAACAGTGTACAGCCGCACATGATAATTATAGTACATGTATGGCATTCAAGAGTACATATGCATGGGGTACTTGAATTTCCAAAACCATAATTACAATTATCCAGGGGAATGCACACCTTACATGTCTTAAATGCACTTTTACAATACAGAGGGAATTGAAAGAGATACAGTTGTTCTTTTAATTATTTTTTTTTAATCGCCGGTCCATCAGGGAAATTATCCTGCAAATCGGTCATGCAATTATTCCTTTCTCATATTCTAGTCATCTTTTTGGATACACGTTTTATATCCAGCATTTATGAATATAAAATAACTGTAGCTTACATGCCAACGACCTTTTTAAAATACAAACTTAGTGTCCTTTTGAACCAAAGACACAACGCAGCGGAATGTTGATCTAATGTGCTCCAAAGCACAATACATTCAATCTACCTTTTACGACAATGACATTCCAAAAGCTCAATGATATTATTTAATAAATGGCCTGTCCCTAAAAGCATGCATTAATCTCTGTTAAATACTTCTGCATAGCGCAATTTTCAAATTTCACCATTCGCGAGTACAATGACACTTTAAAAAGATTACTTTGCTCACAAAACGTTTTCGAATTGCAGGTGGATGGTCATGATAATTATGTTCACTGATACAATGTGATTACAATGAGACCAACACACACCCTTCATCTCGATCGATGATCGACTAGTATCGACTACAATTTTGAAAGTAAGTCGCAGTAAAAGCAGATACGAAATTTCGAACTTACAAGATGAATTATACTTTGATTTAGATCCCGAGTGGCCGTACGAATATCGACACCGAAATTTTTCCTTTCCTAATCAGCATTGGCGGAAATCTGTTTGAAATGTGTGTGTGTAGGGGGGGGGGGACACACAGTGCACTGAATAAAAATCCCAGACAAGCGCAACAAAGGGAAAGGGATAAAAAGATACAAGAATAAACAATGATTATAATTATAATAATACAATAATAATAACAATAAAAGTCAGAAAGTATCAAATAATAAAGTGATGAATGTATAGAATAATGATGATTAAAACCGATTTTATTCTATAAACTTAATTTAAGGAATGAAAATCATGGGAAGGGGCATGTGATATTGTGAGGGATTTCCGCCCATGACAGTTTAGGACTTCAGTCAGGAACAAGGTGAAGCTGAGAGATGACCAAAGTAACCGGGCCTTTTCTAAGGAGGACAAGGTTGTGCAAATTAGTTGCTAAAGGTTTCTTACTAAAAAAAATTACAGACTTAATTAACCCTTACTTTGCCAACCGCATATCCTCCCTGTGCCAGATTTGCTGTAGAGCTGTGTAATACGCATGAGTGAGCATGCTACTATACGTGTATTTGGCATCCCTACGCAGATCATTGTAGGGAGCTTTGGCAGCTTAAGGGTTAAAGTGCAGACCTAATCAATGTCTGAAAATGCAAGATAACACATAGGCCTAATACATTATGTTACAATATGAGACCGATCAAAGACCCACATGTAACAAATACAATCATTAACTAAAAACAAACACTTTATTATTAGAATAATTACAACAGGGAATGAAACAATGAAAATCCAGTACCAAGACTTACAATGAAGAAGACTGGGAAATAAAGTGTCCGATGTGCTGAAATATATCCAATTCAAAAGTCCGCGATGATGTCGAAGACAAAGTCGATGACAATGTTAAAGACGAGGTCGAATACGATGTCGAAGACAATATCAGAATTGGGATCAATGTCCACAAAGATCAAACTTATATACTTATATATTCTGGGGGTGTAACATAAACAGATACAATCAATCTTACAATCAATTGTATCTCCTTAGTAAATGGTTTGCCATAGACTTACGATTGATATCAATCGTAAGATTGATTGTATTTTTTATGTTACACCCCCCGGAAACTAATGAAATCCACTGATACGCTTGGAAATGGGGGGGGGGGGGGGGATGGCTTCAATTTGATTTGAGATTTTTCGTGTGACCAGTCCGTAAAACACATATTGACCGACCCTCAAGTCAAAATATCAAGGGGCCCCGTGGGACCGCCCCCCCCCCCCGAACTCCTCATGATCATTCCAGCTTGGAGTGTGACGTGGAAAGGGTGATGGAATCTTTGAATTCATAATGCCATCGGAAAAAAACCCCAAACACAACACTACGCCTTTAACGGCTGGCAACTTTTTTCTTGTGGTATTGTTATTACATGTACACGTTATGAAACAGGCGACTGAACGCTAGTCAACTATAGCGAGGTAACTAGAGGACAAACAACTACTACTGGGGCTGTTTCATAAAGTTGTTCGTAAAGTTACGAATGACTTTACGAACGACTTGAATATGAAGTACTAAATGGGATGCCCAAAGTTTTCCTGATGCTTCAACAAAGTGTGAATTGTGGCAAAAATATTCTTCCCAATAAAAATGTTTGTAAACAGTAATAATGTTAATCTTTGTCTGCATATTTCACCTTAAATAGCTGATGCAATTTATAATGACTGAGAATCCCATTTAGCCTGCCATATTCAAGTCGTTCGTAAAGTCATTTGTAACTTAACGAACAGCTTTATGAAACACCCCCATGCAGGTGTGAAAGCCAGTAAGGGTATGGTGCCATTCGCAAAGATGATGACGTAGTTAACGGTTTGTTTGCTATATGACATCAAATAATGGGCAATGGACTCTGAATAAATGATCGTTAATGAGTGGGTGGTATGTACATTATAGAATTAACAATAAAGCACACAGATACTAACAAGTCGTAGGTGTCAACATCAAAACACCACCACCAACAACAACATGTTCATGTTTTGAAACTACCTACATGTATCTCAAAAGTTCACTGAAAAGGAAAAAAAAATGATGAAAACAGCAAAAATAACAACTACAAAAAACCACCACCACCAACAACAAGAAAAAACATGTTCCTTTCATTTTACCTAGGACCAAGATATAAAATAAATCTTGTTTATGGATATATATAATCAAAACGCATACTTTGTATGCGTTTACTATCGTGGACGTAAAAAATATTTTTATTTATCTTTTATCTGTTGAAAAACTACCGACTCATTTGATTTAATTAAAATCTAAACGGAAGAAGTACAAAATAATGTCATTCACTTCGATAAAGTCAAAATACTTGAAGACAAGTTTGATGTTTCAACTGAACGCACCAGCTATTTTACAGAGTGCTCTGTTTTAAGCTTAGGTCGCAAGGTTTTAGGATGGATGAGTTTTAGAAAAAAAAATATCATCTCGATTTTGATCCTTCCATTGCATCTTCCCTTTCCCAAAATTTCCTCTTTTATCTTAAAGAGAATGGGGGGGGGGGGGGTGATTGTCAACGGTATATAATTTGCATTCAGAAGTTGTGATGAGTATCATGCCTGCATCATGACTTACCTGATATGCTTGATCGGATAAAGATATAGTTTATCTAATCACCGACCTAACGATCATACATTACCAGCAGTGGCTTAATGGACTGATATCTTTATGATTCACACTGTAACCGAGATAAGCTGTCTTGAAGAAGTTGCAAAAGTGTAAGCAAGATCTAGTTTAAGGTCAGATCGTCATTTATTGTTTATGAAGAAAGCTGGCAGAGAGCGGGGGCGGGGAAAGTGACAGGTATTGGGTTGAGGGAAAGTCATGTCCGATCATCAAAGAAGCGCCGGACAAGTTCTTAAGAATTTGTAATTTGCTGTTTTGGTAAATGAATAAACACTCTAAATTTCTTACATTAGAAATTAATCTTATACACTGTTAACATGGTTAAAACATGTGGGCATTTTCAAAGGAAATTTCCTGGCTGTCGAAACGTCAGGAATGCACGTTATTTTACAACCTCACGGAAACTAAGATCTGTAAAGATATATATTTTTTTGCAAGAAATTTTCTGGAAGTCGGAACGCCAGGAGTACTCCTTAATATTTTGCAGCCTCATTGTGTAAAATTTAGATTCATGTTATTATTTAACAGAACCTTAATGCGTTTTCATGTATGATATGTATAATATTTGCATAAAATGATAGTTTTCCCATTTTGTTTAGAGATTTCCTGCTAATGCCATATACTGTAATTTACAATAGCAATCCCATTGTTTCACAGGAACTTTCCTGTTTGGCTACCAGATTTCAATGTCTTATTTTTGTATAAATTACAAGCACTGGACATTTGATTCAGTTCGTTCGTTCGTTCGTTTATTTCATCTCTAAAAACAATGACAAATGTGTTTACAAGCAAGTATATCATATAAACATTCACTTAAAAAAAATCATACGATATTTGAATGTCAATTGAGCCTATATTACAATGCATGAAATGAAAGAGGAGAACTTAAAATAAAGCCAAAGAGGGCCTTGTTAAAACAAGTCTCCATAAGTATAAATTGATATTTGGAGGCTATTTGGTATATAAAAATCGACATAAGAGCTAATCAGAAAAAACTAGGACAAGGGAACAAACCAAAACTAAAACAAACAAGAAAGGAAGTAAATTTTAAGAGTGGTAACAAAGCTGCTTAATAAATGATTCAGTGATAGTATATACATGTATATGGCCAACCACATTTTAAGGATGAAAAAATGAAAAAAAAAAAAACAAAAAAAAAAACCCAACAAACTAACCATGGTATGTGCAGTATCTAACACATTGCATTTTTTTTTCACCTAACAGCTTGATTCCTATATCCTATCTTATCCTACATGTTTATAAACCTATATTAGTCCTACTCCTCCCATCCTACAGCCGTTACCTAGTTATTGGGCCGGCGTATCTACTTCTTTACATTTAGGGACTATATTGCAATACTTGTTTGAAAATGGTTGAATTTACAATTTTCTAATTTAGATTTAAAAATATACCTCCTCGGAATTACATGTTTGAATTAACGTAATTATTAACTTTGATCGATTACCATATCCTCCATTTATCAGTGAAAATCATTAGACATTTATTCAATGCCTAGCCAACATTGGCCAAGGCGCGTAGCGGGGGAGGGGGGGGGGCGGCAGTGGGGGCGGTGGGGGCGGTCACCCCTCAAAAACCCACAAAAAGGGGCGGTCATCCCTAACCCCCTCAAAAAAAACCACAAAAAAAAAAAACGAAAAAAGTTAGAAGAAAAACGTGAGAGAACATAGCCCTGGAGAAAAGGAGCAGTCAAGAAACGATGAAAAGGAAAGATGGAAGGGGATGGGTTCCCCTTCCGTGCACCCATCAATGGTCTAAGGTTGTAGGAGAAAACCATTTTTTTTACAGTCATGCATGTTGGTGCCTGTAAATGTATTTTGATTTGCACAGAATGGTACATTTCGTCACTCTTTATCAAACAACAAAAACAAAACAAAACAAACAAAACAAAACAAAAAAAAAAACAACAAAAGATAACAAACAAACAAAAAACAAACCCCAACAAACAAACAAACAAAAACAGGCGAAAACTTATGATTTTACGTCCCAGAGATCCTCTTTAAGTTTTAAATGATTATTTGGATTTTTAAAAAAAGTTTCCAGTCTTTTTAATAGGGATCGTTGTAGATTTCAAGAAAAAAAAACAATATTTACAGTTATAAATGCTAGTGCCTGTAGGTATATGTTGATTTTCCGTAAAATAGCTAGTATTTCGTAATTTGACAGGGAAACTTTGTACTTTCAAGACAAAATGGTCAAAACTTGAAATTTCACAGCCAAGAGATCCTGTAAATAATCCTTTTTAGCTGCCTATTGTCTTTAGAATAGGAATAGTTGTAGATTGTGCAGTTATAAATGTTAGTGCCTAAATGATTTCCCCTCCAACAGCTAGTATAATACGGGGCAACTTTGTTTATTTTCAGACAAAATCGTGAAAATTTGTACGTTTTACGGCCAAAAGATCATGTAATTTTTCAACATTTTTTATAGTTCAGATTGTGCTTTGGGCTAAGGACAAATCCAAAATTATATCAAGAAATTATAATCAATAAGGATGATTTCTAAATCTATTAGAGTAAATTCTTAATCGAATTTTGGATTTGTCCCCGATTAAAGTTTAAGAAATTTAGAGTGGAGAGTTTGTAAAAATACGATATGTTCTTTCGATTATAAGAAATGTTTTAATTGGAATTGAAATTGAAAAAAAAGGTATTTTGAATGCGTCTCATAAAGATACTGAGTTGGTGCAGCTTCAACTCTTCATATCTATTAATAGATATGAAGAGTAATTTTCAGAAGAAAGTCATCCCTTCAAGCGCAAAGTCGGTCAGGGTGAGCACACTTTGATAACTTAAACCAGAGTAATAACTCATGCACCCAAAAATAGATGGCGCAATTTAAGTAAGTTATCAATTCTATATACCGAATGAATCATCATTTCCAATTAAGAGGATTTCGTATCTTAATCATTCTTTGGATCATTAATTTCATCGAAATTTCATGATCCTTATAAAGTCAAAGACTTAGAAATAAGTTCGACCTTCACCTCGAGCGCTTAATGATAAAAGGCGGCGAACAGTTTCAATGTTAGGGAAAGAGGGCAGAAAGTTGAAAAATGCATCATCAATTTGAGGAAAGGGGAAAAAGTATAAATGCGTTCCTTCTTATTCTTCATCAACGACATTCTTCCCCAGTGGGCATCAGGCGTTTGGTTTTCTGTATACGCCATCATATTCCTTTACCTATCTCTGTTTAGAGTAACGAAAGAGGAAGAAGAAGAAGGGGAAAAAAGAAAAAAAAAAGAAAAAAGAGAAGAAGAAGAAGAAGAAGAAGAAGAAGAGAAGGAAACATAGTAATGATTGTATCTGGTGACATGCATATACAAAACAATCGGTGATAATGGCCATAAGCGAAGTTACAATATGTACGAGTGTATTTACAACGTTTACATGCATTCTAACAAAATAGTTGGAAGGTTCAGTCCCAGCCAGTAGTTTTTTTTTTAATTGCTCTTAGGCACTTTT
>CM057159.1:867880-896062 GCA_029962745.1 Echinometra lucunter
AGAGAGGAGCGAGAGAGAGAGAGAGAGAGAGAGAGATTAAAAGCTAATGTTGGATTTACACATGGCATACCTTCGACTCTTTTTGAAGTTATTACTGTCTACATTAAATATATATATATCTATATATCTTGATTTCATATTGTTTGTATGACTATATCTATGCAATAACATTGTATTTTCTTTTTGTTGGAAATGAATAAATATGAATTTGAATAAAAGTATTCAGTAAATGAAGGAACAACAACTAAGGAAGGGTTATTTGAAGAGATACAGTTTTTGTCTTCATGTTTGAATCTTTTTTATTATTACAACAGTCAAAACAATTTACATTTACAAATGATTGATAGAATTAAAAGCAAATTACATATCAAATGATTAGGGAAAAAATAATTCCAAAAAAGAAAAAGGAAAAGAAAAAGGAGTGGCAGAAAAAAAGAAGCAAATGTAACAGTGTACAGCCGCACATAATAATCATAGTACATGTATGGCATTCAAGAGTACATATGCATGGGGTACTTGAATTTCCAAAACCATAATTACAATTATCAAGGGGAATACACACCTTACATGTCTTAAATGCACTTTTACAATACAGAGGAAACTGAAAGAGATACAGTTGTTGTTGTTGTTGTTTTTTTAATCGCCGGTCCATCAGGGAAATTATCTTGCAAAGCTGTCATGCAATTATCCCTTTCTCATATTTTAGTCATCTTTTTGGATACACGTTTTATATCCAGCATTTATGAATATAAAATAACTGTAGTTTACATGCCAACGACCTTTTTAAAATACAGATTTAGTGTCCTTTTGAACCAAAGACACAACGCAGCGGAATGTTGATCTAATGTGCTCCAAACCACAATACATTCAATCTACCTTTTACGACAATGACATTCCAAAAGCTCAATGACTATTATTTAATAAATGGCCTGTCCCTAAAAGCATGCATTAATCTCTGTTAAATACTTCTGCATAGCGCAATTTTCAAATTTCACCATTCGCGAGTACAATGACACTTTAAAAAGATTACTTTGCTCACAAAACGTTTTCGAATTGCAGGTGGATGGTCATGATAATTATGTTCACTGATACAATGTGGTTACAAAGAGACCAACACATACCCTTCATCTCATCGATGATCGACTAGTATCGACTACAATTTTGAAAGTAAGTCGCAGTAAAAGCAGATACGAAATTTCGAACTTACAAGATGAATTATACTTTGATTTAGATCCCGAGTGGCCGTACGAATATCGACACCGAAATTTTTCCTTCCTAATCAGCATTGGCGGAAATCTGTTTGAAATGTGTGTGTGTGTGGGGGGGGGGGGACACACAGTGCACTGAATAAAAATTCCAGACAAGCGCAACAAAGGGAAATGGATAAAAAGATACAAGAATAAACAATGATTATAATTATAATAATATAACAATAATAACAATAATAACAATAAAAGTCAGAACGTATCAAATAATAAAGTGATGAATGTATAGAATAATGATGATTAAAACCGATTTTATTCTATAAACTTAATTTAAGGAATGAAAATCATGGGAAGGGGCATGTGATATTGTGGGGGATTTCCGCCCATGACAGTTTAGGACTTCAGTCAGGAACAAGGTGAAGCTGAGAGATGACCAAAGTAACCGGGCCTTTTCTAAGGAGGACAAGGTTGTGCAAATTAGTTGCTAAAGGTTTCTTACTAAAAAAAATTACAGACTTAATTAACCCTTACTTTGCCAACCTCATATCCTCCCTGTGCCAGATTTGCTGTAGAGCTGTGTAATACGCATGAGTGAGCATGCTACTATACGTGTTTTTGGCATCCCTACGCAGATCACTGTAGGGAGCTTTGGCAGCTTAAGGGTTAAAGTGCAGACCTAATCAATGTCTGGAAATGCAAGATAACACATAGGCCTAATACATTATGTTACAATATGAGACCGATCAAAGACCCACATGTAACAAATATAATCATTAACTAAAAACAAACACTTTATTATTAGAATAATTACAACAGGGAATGAAACAATGAAAATACAGTGCCACGACTTACAATGAAGAAGACTGGGAAATAAAGTGTCCGATGTGCTGAAATATATCTAATTCAAAAGTCCACGATGATGTCGAAGACAAAGTCGATGACAATGTTAAAGATGAGGTCGAATACGATGTCGAAGACAATATCAGAATTGGGGTCAGTGTTCACAAAGATCAAACTTATTTTGAAATAAAGTATATTTATATATTCTGGGGGTGTAACATAAAGAGATACAATCAATCTTACAATCAATTGTATCTCCTTCGTACATGGTTTGCCATAGACTTACAATTGATATCAATCGTAAGATTGATTGTATTTTTTATGTTACACCCCCCTGGAAACTAATGAAATCCACTGATACGCTTGGAAATGGGGGGGGGGGGATGGCTTCAATTTGATTTGAGATTTTTCGTGTGACCAGTCCATAAAACACATATTGACCGACCCTCAAGTCAAAATATCAAGGGGCCCCGTGGGACTCCCCCCCCCCCGAACTTCTCATGATCATTCCAGCTTGGAGTGTGACGTGGAAAGGGTGATGGAATCTTTGAATTCATAATGCCATCGGAAAAAAACCCAAACACTACGCCTTTAACGGCTGGCAACTTGTTTCTTATGGTATTGTTATTACATGTACACGTTATGAAACAGGCGACTGAACGCTAGTCAACTATAGCGAGGTAACTAGAGGACAAACAACTACTACTGGGGCTGTTTCATAAAGTTGTTCGTAAAGTTACGAATGACTTTACGAACGACTTGAATATGAAGTACTAAATGGGATGCCCAAAGTTTTCCTGATGCTTCAACAAAGTGTGAATTGTGGCAAAAATATTCTTCCCAATAAAAATGTTTGTAAACAGTAATAATGTTAATCTTTGTCTGCATATTTCACCTTAAATAGCTGATGCAATTTATAATGAATGAGAATCCCATTTAGCCTGCCATATTCAAGTCGTTCGTAAAGTCATTTGTAACTTAACGAACAGCTTTATGAAACACCCCCATGCAGGTGTGAAAGTCAGTAAGGGTATGGTGCCATTCGCAAAGATGATGACGTAGTTAACGGTTTGTTTGCTATATGACATCAAATAATGGGCAATGGACTCTGAATAAATGATCGTTAATGAGTGGGTGGTATGTACATTATAGAATTAACAATAAAGCACACAGATACTAACAAGTCGTAGGTGTCAACATCAAAACACCACCACCAACAACAACATGTTCATGTTTTGAAACTACCTACATGTATCTCAAAAGTTCACTGAAAAGGAAAAAAAAAATGATGAAAACAGCAAAAATAACAACTACAAAAAACCACCACCACCAACAACAAGAAAAAACATGTTCCTTTCATTTTACCTAGGACCAAGATATAAAATAAATCTTGTTTATGGATATATATAATCAAAACGCATACTTTGTATGCGTTTACTATCGTGGACGTAAAAAATATTTTTTATTTATCTTTTATCTGTTGAAAAACTACCGACTCATTTGATTTAATTAAAATCTAAACGGAAGAAGTACAAAATAATGTCATTCACTTCGATAAAGTCAAAATACTTGAAGACAAGTTTGATGTTTCAACTGAACGCACCAGCTATTTTACAGAGTGCTCTGTTTTAAGCTTAGGTCGCAAGGTTTTAGGATGGATGAGTTTTAGAAAAAAAATATCATCTCGATTTTGATCCTTCCATTGCATCTTCCCTTTCCCAAAATTTCCTCTTTTATCTTAAAGATGATGGGCGGGGGGGGGGGGGGGGGGGGGGGTGATCTGTCAACGGTATATTATTTGCATTCAGAAGTTGGGATGAGTATCATGCCTGCATCATGACTTACCTGATATGCTTGATCGGATAAAGATATAGTTTATCTAATCACCGACCTAACGATCATACATTACCAGCAGTGGCTTAATGGACTGATATCTTTATGATTCACACTGTAACCGAGATAAGCTGTCTTGAAGAAGTTGCAAAAGTGTAAGCAAGATCTAGTTTAAGGTCAGATCGTCATTTATTGTTTATGAAGAAAGCTGGCAGAGAGCGGGGGCAGGGAAAGTGACAGGTATTGGGTTGAGGGAAAGTCATGTCCGATCATCAAAGAAGCGCCGGACAAGTTCTTAAGAATTTGTAATTTGCTGTTTTGGTAAATGAATAAACACTCTAAATTTCTTAGATTAGAAATTAATCTAATACACTGTTAATATGGTTAAAACATGTGGGCATTTTCAAAGGAAATTTCCTGGCTGTCGAAACGTCAGGAATGCACGTTATTTTACAACCTCACGGAAACTGTAAAGATATATATTTTTTTGCAAGAAATTTTCTGGAAGTCGGAACGCCAGGAGTACTCCTTAATATTTTGCAGCCCCATTGTGTAAAATTTAGATTCATGTTATTATTTAACAGAACCTTAATGCGTTTCTCTTGTATAATATTTGCATAAAATGATAGTTTTCCCATTTTGTTTAGAGATTGCCTGCTAATGCCATATACTGTAGATTTACAATAGCAATCCCATTGTTTCACAGGAACTTTCCTGTTTGGCTACCAGATTTCAATGTCTTATTTTTGTATAAATTACAAGCACTGGACATTTGATTCAGTGATAGTATGTACATGTATGGCCAACCACATTTTAAGGATGAAAAAAAATGAAAAAAACAAAAACAAAAAACAAAAAACAAACATTGGTATGTGCAGTATATGACACACTGCATATTTTTTTACCTAACAGCCTGATTCCTATATCCTATCTTATCCTACATATTTATAAACCTATATTAGTCCTACTTCTCCCATCTACAGCCGTTACCTAGTTATTGGGCCGGCGTATCTACTTCTTTACATTTAGGGACCATATTGTAATACTTGGTTGAAACTGGTTGAAACTGGTTGAATTTACAATTTTCTAATTTAGATTTAAAAATAAACCTCCTCGAAATTACATGTTTGAATTAACGTAATAATTAACTTTGATCGATTATCATATCCTCCATTTATCAGTGAAAATCATGAGACATTTATTCAATGCTTAGCCAGCATTGGCCCAGGCGCGTCACGGGGGTGGGGTGGGGGCTGCAGTGGGGGCGGTGGGGGCGGTCACCCCTCAAAAACCCACAAAAAGGGGCGGTCATCCCTAACCCCCTCAAAAAACCACCACCAAAAAAAAAAAAAAGTTTGAAGAAAAACTTGAGAGAACGTAGCCCTGGAGAAAAGGAGCAGTCAAGAAACGATGAACAGGAAAGATTGAAGGGGGAGGGGTTCCCCTTCCCTGCACCCATCAATGGTCTAAGGTTGTAGGAGAAAACCATTTTATTTACAGTCATACATGTTGGTGCCTGTAAATGTATTTTGAAATTTTACAGCCAAGAGATCCTGTAAATAATCCTTTTAGCTGCCTATTATCTTTAGAATGGGAATAGTTCTAGATTGTGCAGTTATAAATGTTAGTGCCTAAATGATTTCCCGTCCAACAGCTAGTATAATACGGGGCAACTTTGTTTATTTTCAAACAAAATGGTGAAAAATTGTACATTTTACGGCCAAAAGATCATGTAATTTTTCGACATTTTTTATAGTTTAGATTGTGCTTTGGGCCAAGGACAAATCCAAAATTATATCAAGAAATTATAATCAATAAGGTTGATTTCTAAATCTATTAGAGTAAATTCTTCATCGAATTTTGGATTTGTCCCCGATTAAAGTTTAAGAAATTTAGAGTGGAGGGTTTGTAAAAATACGATATGTTCTTTCGATTGTAAGAAATGTTTTAATTGGAATTGAAATTGAAAAAAAAAAGGTATTTTGAATGCGTCTCATAAAGATACTGAGTTGGTGAAGCTTCAGCTCTTCATATCTATTAATAGATATGAAGAGTAATTTTCAGAAGAAAGTCATCCCTTCAAGCGCAAAGTCGGTCAGGGTGAGCACACTTTGATAACTTAAACCAGAGTAATAACTCATGCACCCAAAAATAGATGGCGCAATTTAAGTAAGTTATCAATTCTATATACCGAATGAATCATCATTTCCAATTAAGAGGATTTCGTATCTTAATCATTCTTTGGATCATTAATTTCATCGAAATTTCATGATCCTTATAAAGTCAAAGACTTAGAAATAAATTCGACCTTCACCTCGAGCGCTTAATGATAAAAGGCGGCGAACAGTTTCAATGTTAGGGAAAGAGGGCAGAAAGTTGAAAAATGCATTTGCTTTCTCTATCAATTTGAGGAAAGGGGAAAAAGTATAAATGCGTTCCTTCTTATTCTTCATCAACGTCATTCTTCCCCAGTGGGCATCAGGCGTTTGGTTTTCTGTATATGAACGAAAGAGGAAGAAGAAGAAGGAAAAAAAGAAAAAAAAAAGAAAAAAAAAGAGAAGAAGAAGAAGAAGAAGAAGAAGAAGAAGAAGAAGAAGAAGAAGAAGAAGAAGAAGAAGGAAACATAGTAATGATTGTATCTGGTGACATGCATATACAAAACAATCGGTGACAATGGCCATAGGCGAAGTTAAAATATGTACGAGTGTATTTACAACGTTTACATGCATTCTAACAAAATAGTTGGAAGGTTCAGTCCCAGACAGTAGTTTTTTTAAAATTGCTCTTAGGCACATTTTGGAGATTAATTTTGTGTGTGTATTATGTCCACAGAAGAAGAAGAAGGAAAAGAAGAAGAAGAAGAAGAAGAAGAAGAAGAAGAAGAAGAAGAAGAAGAAGAAGAAGAAGAAGAAGAAGAAGAAGTAGGAGAAGAAGAAGAAGAAGAAGAAGAAGAAGAAGAAGAAGAAGAAGAAGTAGGAGAAGAAGAAGAAGAAGAAGAAGAAGAAGAAGAAGGAAACATAGTAATGATTGTATCTGGTGACATGCATATACAAAACAATCGGTGACATGAAATTTCACATTTTCTCAATTTTCTTGGAAGTCAACGTATGTTCAGAAGAATTGCTTTTTACATAACATACTTTGACTATGGGGTGGGAAAATGTGTAACTTCCAAGAAAATTGAGAAAATGTAAAATTTCATGTACAAAGTGAATGGAGAGCTGCTCACATATGATGTCATCAGTGTTGCCAATTTACAGAGCCGAAAGTAATCTACTAGAAAATGTAAATGAGTGTAATTTTCTTATTCTTTGACCGATTTTGCTCATTTCTTTTTTAAAATGCTGTTCAAATTCATCTCCTTTAATTGAAACAGTGAAACTTCTGGGGTGGACTTTCCCTTTAAAGTTAAAGTTATATAGAAAAGTTCAGTTATCATGAGTTACTTTAATTTGTTTTATTTATACTATCTTGCAACTTATACTGCTTTCACACCTAAGTACGGTCGCTGCGAGCGGTCGCTGCGAGCGGTCGCTGCGACCGATGAAATCATAGTGTGAAAGCATTTCATCGGTCGCTGAGTACGGTCGGTGAGGTGCTTCAGCGACCGATCGCGACCGATGCAAGCTAGATGTGAAAGCACATCGTACTCAGCGACCGATCGAAATGCAATGACCCCCCATACATGCCTACGCACTATCTCTACTTCCGCTTCCGGCTAGGTCAGCTATACAGCGACCGATCGCTCTGGGCCTGACCAAATTTTGACGGAGGTGTGAAAGCACGTCCGATCGGTCGCTGGGTACGGTCGCAGCGACCGGTCGCTGCGACCGTACCTAGGTGTGAAAGCAGTATTAGTTTCATGTGGCCTATAGTCCTAAACAAATTCTCGGTACCATGGTGTCTTATACTGCTTTCACACCTAGGTACGGTCGCTGCGAGCGGTCGCTGCGACCGATGAAATCATAGTGTGAAAGCATTTCATCGGTCGCTGCGACCGATCGTTTTGGTCAAAAACGATCGGTCGCTGAGTACGGTCGGTGAGGTACTTCAGCGACCGATCGCGACCGATGCAAGCTAGATGTGAAAGCACATCGTACTCAGCGACCGATCGAAATGCAATGACCCCCATACATGCCTACGCACTATCTCTACTTCCGCTTCCGGCTAGGTCAGCTATACAGCGACCGATCGCTCTGGGCCTGACCAAATTTTGACGGAGGTGTGAAAGCACGTCCGATCGGTCGCTGGGTACGGTCGCAGCGACCGGTCGCAGCGACCGTACCTAGGTGTGAAAGCAGTATTAGAGCATTTACTGTACTTGCAGGTGTGCCGGAAGCAGTTTAGGAAGAGGGCAAACATTCTATGGGGTTCACCTTTTGTGGGGATTCATGTCTTCTCACCCCTAATATAAAACATAAGGATACGAAATTTAATTCCATTTTCCCCTCCTTTTCTTTGAATGAAATATCATTTTGTTATGTGATCCTCATCAAATCTCCTTTCTTTGGGTTTTCCTCTTTTTTTTTTTTTTGCTAAAAAAGGAAGGAAAATGATACCATCCTCTTTCCCTTTTTCTTTCTCTCGCTTTCTCCATCTATCTCCCTCTCCATTGTCTCATTAGCTCTCCCTTCCTTCCCCCCCCCCCTGTCTCTCATTACAACTCTCTTTCTCTATCTCATACAGCCTATAACGCGCATGTACAACCACCCTGATTAAAGCATGCCTTTTTCATGCTTTTCATAAATCCTCCAGGCAAACGAAACACCTGTACATAATACATGTATCATTGTTAAAACCAGACGAATGTGTCGAATAAATGGGTCGTAAATGAAAGTATTAATAACATTGGATGTTTGGTAATGAGCCATGACTTCACTTCGTAGAGAGCGATCAGGCGTTTAATCTAGATCAACCATGAGCTTTTATATTCGCGCTATTCATATCTTTTCATAATATTTATCTGGAGGGTGAAGAACGAGTCAAGTTGATGAATCCATGCAAGATATTTCTACGAAGAGAGAAAAAGCAAAGGGTGTGTGTGCGTGTGTTTGAGAGAGAGAGAGAGAGAGAGAGAGAGAGAGAGAGAGAGAGACTGGGATAATTATGGAAACGACGAGATTTAGACAATTCAGAATAAAATAGAAAATAAAGTGTCAAGATATTTAGAGTTCCAGGAATAATATTCTATAGAAGGATTGAGAGAGGAGGATATGGAAAAGGACTGAGACTATTTCAAGACTACTTTATTCTGGGTCAAAGTGCAAATAGACAGAGTTTCTTGAAAAGAACACGTAAGATCAATTTGGATTAACAATAGTACCATCAATTATTCAAAGAAAACAATTCTCGAGTTTACCCAGATTTTCAGTAAGGTCAACTTTATTTCGTTCAGTTCCTCAGTAATTCTGTTCTTTCTTTTATAATCTGATAATGTTGTTTCATGATGTAATTACGAGATTACTGAATTTATATTTGTTTTGTACATGTTTACTGTGAAACGGAAAATAAATCAAATCAAATCAAATCAAAAGGAAATGAAAAACTGACAGGTCTGATATCCTGTTACCTTTCATAGTTTACCCATAATCCATCTCACTTACCAGGAAGAATCATGTACCTCGATGTTTGTACATACTGGAGTCATGTCAATCACATCGCCATGTTGATATTTAACTGATTAATACGCTTGTAATTGTAGAGCAGGAAAAAAGACCCCATTATTGCAAGCTTCAATAATAACAACATTCTGCTAGCAAACATGCACACGCATCTTTTTACTTTCCTCTTTCCCTATAATACCAAAGTAATACCCTACAGTAGAAAACTTTGTGTCCCGACCCAGTCCACAAGGGTGCTGGAAGTGTTGGGGGGGGGGGGGGGAGAGGGAAGTTCGTCCGCAAAAGAGAAAGTGGAGGGGCAAAACACATTTGGCCCCAAAATAATAATAATTATAATTTTAGTAAAGGAGTAACCCCCCCCCCCTCAAAAAAAAAGGAGGATAACATCGTTTTCTTTCATTTTTTAGCCAAAAAGGAAAAGTAAAAGGAAAAAAAAGAAAACCTGATGTGGATCACAAAACAAAATGATACTTCATTCAAAGAAAAAGAGGGGTAAAATGGAATTAGATTTCCTACCCTTATGTTTTATGTCAGGGGTGAGAAGACAGAGCCCCTAAAAAGGTGAGCCCCCTGGGATGTTTGCCCCTCCCCCATCCCAAACTGCTTCCGGTGCACCTATCAGGCCATGCTTCAAGACACCATGGTACAGAGAATTTGCACATGACTAGGCCCCCAGAAAGTAAGTTGCAGGATACTATAAGTAAAACAAAGTAAAATAAAATAAAGAACTCGACAGTGTTATCATATCAAATAAGTTATAACTTGACTTTCTGATGCAAATTCAACTTTAACCTCTGATCTGTTTTGTCTATTGACTGGAAATGTCCAAGAAGTACATAAAAAGTTTACCCTCGAAAAAATGCCTAATACCAATTGAAAAAAAAACCTTCTGACTGGGACTTAACCTTCCAACTAAATTATTTCGTTAGAACGCCTGTAAACGTTGCAAATACACCTGTATATACTGTAACCTCACTTACTATGTTGCAGTCTTCTTCTTCTTCTTCTTCTTCTTCTTCTTCTTCTTCTTCTTCTTCTTCTTCTTCTTTTTCTTCTTCCTCTTTCGTTACTCTCTCTCTAAATTCCTTAGATTGGAAATCAATCTATAAGATTGTGGTTGGGGACCAATCCAAAATTAGAATTGAGAAAAAAAAGGATTGACTTCTAAATCTATTAGATTGAGATTTTCAAACTAATTTTGGATTGGTCCCTCATTGCAATCTAAAGAATTTAGAGAGCTAAATTCCCTCCTATTTTCCTTCTCTTTGTCTGTCCTTCTCTTATTTTTTATTATGGTATCTGTGCTATTACCTGCCGCAAGGATTCGCTCAGGGACCCCGCCTTCTTCCATATATTGTTTATGCTACTGTCACATTTTCGTGTTAGTATATCAAATTGTACAATCTGAAAAATTGATTGTTAAATCCTGCTGATTCAGTGGAAGAAAATAAATGTTTATTTGAATCATCTGAATAGAAAAATATTGCAAAACTTTTGGACAATGATTTATAATATCGATAACAATAACACTGATATATATTTGTAAAAAATAAGATAAAACTGGGCCCCATTTCATAAAAAGTTGTTATCATAGCAACTCTTGCTGGAATGGCAACTTTCATTATAAAAACCAATCAGGAAGCAGAATTCTCACTGTTGCCATGGTAGTTACCATTCCAGCAGGAGTTGCTATCATAGCAACTTTTTATGAAACAAGGCCCAGATCTTTACCACTGTCACAGTGTCTGTTTTTTTTTTTTTATAGTTACTTATGTCAGTGAATAACCAAACAATAACATTTGTGCAAATGATATCAATAATACACTATTAAATCTGCAATAAGCCTCTTGGACCGTCCAATACACATTACACTGAATGAGTGTCGACAAGGAATTTACATTACCACATATTCCGTGGGATCTATATGGTTAATGTATCTTCATGTGTATTTCAATTATGTAGGTCGAAATGGTAGTCCATAAACTATTTCAATCTCTTAAAAGCCAATTGGAACCATTTATAACGTATCAAAATAATGAAGCCCATACTTACCCCTCCTATGCTATTCCTCATCCTAAAGACAGATATTACAATTCTAAAAACTGAGAGTCATAAATCATGCCATAGCCTCTAAAAAGAGGTCGTACAATTGTGTTGGAAGAACATTAAGTCTACTTTACGAATTAAGTGAGAACATTTATTTTACGAAAAGAAACCGAAAATTCGCCAAAGCATTAACATTACAAGCTATCAATGGCCCTTTCTTTATGTCAGGTAATAGCCTACATGCCACAATCCTGTCTGAGAGTGAAATGTATTCATCTTATTAATAAGACATATGTCCAACCAAACAGAATGAAAAGCCTCTCTGTGATTTATGTACCACATATTTTTGTGATTAGGATTCTCTTCGATTTCATTTGATTCAATAACAGAAGAAGCTCTGATAGTGACATCGCAATGTATCCTTAAGAAGGAGCGAGAGAAAGAGAAAGAGAGAGAGAGGGGGGGGGGGGGAAACAGTCATTGCTTATCTCTATTCTCCCTTAATACCATTCTTCAGGGATCAATACTGTACTCTATTGTTCACCGTTACCAATCTCTATTCCGGTATCGCCATTAATCCAAATTAACAGATTAGGGTCTATTGGACTAGAATCAAGAAAGCTCCGTTTTAGCGGCATTCTCTGAGCTAAATGACCTCATGAAAGGGGACTGATCTCCCAATTTAAACCCAAGACGGTAACGGATGAAACCTATCCATCCAATGGTTCTATCGATCGTTTTTTCATGAGATATATACCGTGGATAAAAAGGCGACATATCGGCACGCACTTGTTGAATACATTCTCTCTTTGTCCGAGATCGCTTTAACTCGACCGGGCGCCTCACAGTGAAGAAGCACTTCGGCCACGCTTTGTATCTCACTTACTACTCAACACAATACTGTAGTTTCATACAAGTATTCTAATAGACTCCCCCTATTCTGGACTCTTTTGATATATAAAAGCTAGAGTTTCTATTCCCTTGGGATTGTTTGGGGTTCTTAACACGATCATCACACACACGCCGAGAATGACCTCTGTGGAAAGTAATGACAATGAAGTAGAACTTAATGAACAGATTTCGACTACTATATCTTGCAGTTACGCCTACAGAGGACTTGAGAGAAATCCTCTAGAAGACATGAGTCATACACTAAAAATTGTGTGGAATGTTAGAAAAGTTTCTGGGTTTGCAAACTTTCCTTCCTGGCCATACGATTAATTTACGAACAAAACAATGTAATTCAAATTAAAGTATAAGAGCTTAAAAACCAATCCCTTTAAATCATTGCAGACACAATGGGCAAAAATTCTTTCCAAATACAAAACTCATTACATAGCGCTATTTACGCCTTTTGCTTGTAAGTCTTGTTAAGGGTGTGAAAACTTCATAACATGCAATGAACTACACTTTGTTTTTCAACATGAAAGTATTTCCAAATTAAGATCTAAATCATAATGACTGAAGGAAGAAATGAATCATGCATTTATATCAAATCAAATTATGCTACACAGTACATCAGGTGATCGGGCTCTGTGATGAAAGTATACTTTAAAATATGTCATGTAAATTCATTTTCATATACAAGTGTATTTCACCATTTTTCCTTTCTTCTCAACACGAAACCGACACTTTCTCCATCTCTGTATTTTATGGATAAATAATATGCAATGAGAACTCTTTAACAAGTCTTGCAAGCAGAAGGCTTTAAATAGCCATATTTAATGTGTTTTGTATGTTACTGTATTGGAAAGAACTTTCGCCTATTCATTTCATATTTCATTTCATTTCATTATTTTTTTTTCCATTTTCAGCTTTAAATAGCGTATTTATACCAGAAATAACAACAATATCAACAGAATGCACAAATAAGAAAAATTTACAAACAAAGGAATTTCCATAATTAATTGAATAAATATATGTTGAAAAAATGTTGAAAATGGAGGGGAATGTTAAAAAGCCAAGCTTGTATTTTGCAAACCCCTCAAAAGGAAAAAAAAGTCATTTGTACAATTTATCATGAATATTGATTCCTTATATCGGAGACACCCTCCCCCCCCACACACATCACTACAAAAAAGAGAGAAAAAGAAAGAGAGAAACAAAAACAAAATCAGATAAAAAAGAACAAAACAAAACGAGAAACACTCACACATTGAGTCTGCAGTGATTTAAAGGGATCGATTTTTAAGCTCATGTATTTCAATTTGAATTACATTGTTTTGTTCGTAAATTATAACATGTATAATTGACGGCTGTACTCCAAACATCCACACACTGCAGCAGAGACAACATAAATGCATAAGATACGGTATCATATAAAGTATAACATGTATAATGTGATATATAATCAACAAACTTGAATCTGTTTAATAATTACTTTAAAATGTTTTATGTAGATACATTAGTATCGATAGTTTCACTCCGTAATATTCAATATCTTTCTTCTGGAAGGCTTAGCGCTAAGTGAAAAAGATGTAAGAAAATAAAGTAAAGTAATCTTTAAACAGTCACACTGAATGCTAAAATTGTTGAAGATTAAGATTACTATCCGCTATCTCTGACATCTTAGCATATCATCCATAAAATACAAAAATGGAAAAGTGTCAGTTTATTGATGAGAAGAGAGGAGAAAGGGTGAAATATAAATGAAATGATATGTAGAGTAAAAAGAACCGTGAGAAGGGAACACAAGTATACTAGATGAATAGTAAACATGGTAGTAAGAGTGCAAATAACAAAATCGATAAAAATTCAGTTTTCCAATTAAATGGTGAAAATTTATCAAGTATAAACAAAAAGGATCATGACACATACGTGTATATTTTTTTTATTCATAATATCATTGTAAGGAATCAACATGGATATAATTATACAGCAACTCACAGAAATGAATAATGCGAAAGGAAATGAGAAAATAATGGTATGTAGCGGCGGAGATTTTTTTCAACCTATGCAAACAATTTAAAAAGGGCAAATTTGATTTAAGCTGTCCTCTTATTATTCTCTCCCTAAGTTTCTATCGCATTTTCTAAACTTATATCTACATATCAAATTCGCTGAAATTCGTGCCTACGGAGTAATTTCGTTTCTCGTATTTGTTTCATGTATACTGGTATCTCAGAGTAGATAAAAGAAGAAGAAGGTGTATATATCCCACAGTCAATGTACTGTAGCCAGTTAGTATGATGTTTTATTTCCTCAAATTTCCTCACATATATTGAAGTTTCTAACCTGAACTTAACATTTCTTTTTGTATTTCCTACACGCATAGCGAAGAATCAGAAGTAGAGGGCGAATATCTTCCAACGAAGTTTGTGTAACCAAGGCAACAGTAGACATGGTAGATGCAGTCAAACATTACCTCATCAGCAGACGAAAGGCGCATGCGTGCGCAGTATAATTATGAATATAATACATAACCCATCTCAGTTATCTATCCCTCTCTCTCTTTCCCACTCCCTCTCCCTCTCTGTCATATCTGGCTCTTCAATTTAGAGGTTATATCGGGGCTAGTATGACAGTGCCTATTTGGGACTGATTGATGGGTCTGTTGGAAGCACCCTACCATCCACATGAATAGCCGTGCGCTAAATAGGCCCGTCAAGCTTACCTTACGACACAAGACCATTTAGACTCGTTCAGTCATGAATGGCCACAGCCCCACGCACGACACAATATTCGCTCAGATACAGTAGCAGATTCGATGCAGGGAGACAGAGAAAGCGAATAAAACAAGAAAAGAAAAGAGAAAGATCGTTGAGGCACGACGACAGAGAGAAAGAGAGAGAGAGAGAGAGGGAGAGAGGGGTATAGAGAGCAAACTTCTGCGCCCGATTGCCTTTCGTCCGAGTTTGTAAAGCTCATTTTAAGCTGAGTTTACGCATCGATGTAGACCGATACCAGGGGCTTGCACTGCATTTCTCGGCTTCCTTTTCTTATATTGCTCTCCATTTTCCCATCCAGCCTCACTTTCATCAAAGTTGAGCAGGATGACTGGTTGGACAATCGAAGCATCCTCCTTGAACACTTTTCTCCAATAGCATTGTCGAGTTCCATGAGTTCGATGAACATACACCGACATAAAGTCGCGAGCGTAGACCGGTCGGCATTTTAGTTTGCTGTCATCGTCGACCACGGAAATATTTCTTGTTGCAGTCGAGGTTGGATGAAGGCGAACGATATCGACATGGTGATGCCTAATTTTGCCCTAGCTACAATACGGATTTCTTTTATTCTTGTTATTTTATCACGGGTTACATGCTCCCCTCTCGATCCCACGGACCTCTACGGGAAGCGGCGGCGAGGTGGGTCGGCGTCACGCCGTACACCAAGCGGGTTAAGATCGGACCAAGAGGCACCGCCATGGCATGAAAATGACCCACCATACGATAACGAATCCAACGATGTGGATGATGACGAACAAGAGGAGGAGGAGAACGATTATTCGGATTATTCAGATCCTAATTTTGAAGGCGAAGCTGAAAGGAGGTTGCTAACATCATTTGGCCTTTCGGCATTGCCAAAACTCGATAAAAAGGCAGTAAAAGAAGCACCATCTTTTATGCTGGATTTGTATGAAAAGTTACAAGGCTCGCAAAATGATAGAACCTCCCAGGATTTTACTCAAGACAACGCCGATGGGACACCAGCAGCAAATACAGTTAGGAGTTACAAAGAGAAAGGTGAGCAGACAGAAAAAAAAAGATTTGTGCATTTTAAAATACTCGAATTATTCATTTAAATATGCCAAAATCTAATATTTAAAGAATATTCTGCAGAATAGTAATTATTTGTACTTAAATTCAGGTGTAATCCGAACGTTTTTATTTCATCAAGCTGATAATGTGTTTAAATTGTTTGTCTAAGGCAAGAGAGTTTACGTGGAATTAAGTTGGAACCAACTCTTAAGTTACGAGGCGCCATGAGCCTTATAACATTCGGATGCCGCCACTGTTAAATTAGGCTAACATGCTAGCGCATATAGCTTGGACTGGATCGACAGCTTTCCTACTCAAAAGTGGGCCTCACACGATATCAATGTCCAGCCACATGCCCTGGCTATAATTAAACGAACATTACAGTGGACAGATAAAATGAATAAGTGTATCGGTCTTGTAATTCTGATACAGACTGCCTTAAAGCAGCTGAGTACCTTCTAGTTAAATCGAGAGCAAGTATCCTCCCTAAAAAGGGTAGATATATTTTGATTGTGGAATAATTATGATAAACTTCAAAGTATTTTGAGTGTACTGTTGTGGCCTATTGATACGTGTCGACGTTACCAATCATTGTTCAAGAATAGTCAGTCTCAAGAAATACCAATATCTTCATCACAGACACTGTAAAAAATATTGGGTAAAAATTTTCCCAGCATGAGGGTAATTATGTATCCAACCAACTTTGGGCAACATTTTTATCCAATGCGGGAAGTATTTTGTCTAGTTAGGGTAAAAATAAGCAGATATTACTTTAGAATGGGCAGAATTTCCATCAAATTGGATAAAAAGAAATGCCCAAAGAAATGCCAAAAAATTGGTTGGACACACAATTACCCTCATGGCACATTTTTACCATATATTTTTTAGAGTGGACAGGGTAAAAGTAGATACCCACTGAATAAGAAATGTACAGTATATTAATAATTATTTCCATTAATGACTGCAAAAAATGTAATGATATCTTAACTCGATGAATGCCATCACATCAACTTGCTCTCCTTTTGGACTGATTTACAGTATAATACTTAAAAAAAGTGATAGCACCATTTATTTCGAGAAAGAAAAGAGAAACGTGATTTAAAAAAACACCAGATGTTTCATCCTTTTTCAAAAAAGATATTCGCACATGGTGTAACTTTTTGCGATATGACAAGAAAGCGACGGATTTTCATCGATTCAGTCATAAAGGCATTCTAATTGCAAATGATTCGGAATATTTACATATTTACTATCATTTATGATTCATTCACCGATTTTTTTTATTTGTTTGTATTCTTATTATTCGTGTAACTCAACAGTATTTTAAAAGATGATTTTCTATGCACTCTCCACCAAAATACATTTCTTACTTTATTTGATAATATTAGAGAGATGACAATAGAATTATTATCATGCATCGTTTTTAATAAAAGAAAAAAAAATAATACATGTCATGTAGATGCTGTAATCGTATTCACTCGAATTAAAACAAACCATATTATGACATCAAGACATAATATCTACAACATGCTTAGAAACGTGAAAATTAATATGCAAACATAAAACGTACAAAGTCGGTTTGATGGGGACCCCCTCCCCCAGGTTTTAACGTATTGTGTACTGAGAGGTGGTAAGAAGATGATGAAGTTAATGGGGTGAGAAGGTGACTGTAGGCAATCATAACATCCCAGGAGACTCAAGCTAACATATTCATTCATACTTCCTCATGATGAGCACGGAGAATGAGGCAACCATCCCGCACACACTATCTCATTCCCATAATCACAGTCACACATTATATAGAAGTCATCTTTCTCAGCACACAAACATTCACAAGCCGATTTTCACTGCCATGAGTCGTGCAAGATTGAGTATTATGTGAAGAAATGTTGACATAAATCAAAATATGCACAAAAACAACAACAACAACAACAACAACAACCGAAAAATACCGAAAAACACTCCGAACACACCACCAACAATTTCCACAGTGATAGTCTAACATGAAAAAAAAAAGAGTCCAGAAAAGGCTTTGTCGGAAACATTTTTAAAATGCGTAACCAGCATCCCATGTAATTGATTAAAACGATTACCTTTGAGCTTTCGGAGTAAACTTTTCATTACTCAGTTAGTACTCTTTATTGTTTGTAATAGAGTTTTCTTCCTTAATCATTCGAATTATCTATCAATAAATGTTGAGAAAACATTTCCAGGTAGAGAACACAATGTCATTCATACCTCGAGATATGAAATTAATTTCATTTGATATGGACTGTTAGATACTTTTCTCACTAACTGGAAATTAACGTCACCATTTTGATAATTTGAAGTTTTTCTTTCCTGCAAAGTGTAATGATGCATCATTCTGAAAAACTATTTAAACAGATAAACATAAGCTTTTTAGTCACTAATGTGAACTATTTTTCACTGACAAAGAAAAATTGTAGCCAGAAAGGCTAATCATTCTTCATCGCAATAATTTCATCACCATACAAGCCGTATCATTTTCCAGGAAAAAAGCACAATCCTTGACGAATAACATGTACATTTTTCACCGTAAAAAACTTAAGATTTCTTCATTTCCATTGATGCATTTGATAAGATTTATGGATATGTTATTTAAAAAAAAATAATTGACGTTCGTAGATTGGATAATTTCGCTTTTCATGCTGTTTGATGTCTTTTCAAGAAAATGATACATTTAAAGATAAGTGTTTTAAGGGGTCTTAGATTTTGAAGTTTGAAGTAAGCCAATCTCAGCAAATTTTGTTTTCATCACTGTTTTAGATTCGTATGAATCATTGTGAATGAACGCCCATTCTACTTAAAATCATTAAAGGGAATTGATTTAAAAAGAACTTTCTTCTAAACAAGATTAAGAAAGGAATCCAAATAGCAATAATCTGTGAGCTAATACCTCAGTTTTTAAAGTGATTACACAATGGTTATTTTTTTTGATATATGATCGAGAATAGAATTCTAAGAACAATAACATTTAAAATTTGATTTTTTTCAATCGAAATAAATGCATTTTGGCAAATTATTTGTGATTTAGTCAAGGGTTGACCTTAAAATTTGAGTATGAGGTATGACGTAGATGTGCATGGTTACCCAGCTTCGCGCATTGCAGTTGTGGCGCACGATAGACTGTACAATATGTATTATACCTTGCGTACATTTTGCTAGAATTTTGCGACAAGGTAACCACAATGACGTCATTTTGGGTACCCAGTTGAAACTGGGACACAGCCGAGGGGCCAAAAAATCATAGGCTGAAATCATACCATATTTTGGGTTTTCCTTGGCAACACGACTTTTTTAAAACTTTAGGCAGATGATTTTCTGCTAATAAAATCATGCTCTTTTGAATGAAGGAACATAGTTTCAGCATCGGGTACCCCCTTTAAAGCAACTTTGCACTTTAATTTTTCAGTCCAGTTTACGTTCCATTTTGTCACATCTCAAAACACAAATTGAACGATAAAGCTCTTTAAGTACATTTTACTATATCTTTTTGTATGCAATATCTTTGAAGTGGAAAAGTATTCCCAGAGAATATCATCTAGTTGGCTATGACTGGTATGCTGTTGAAAGTCTATATTTCTGTATCTGTAAGGTTACCGTAGGCAGTATTACACCATGACTGTCGATCAATTAATCAAAATTTACAAGAATAATATGGATTTTGATTTGTCGACTTGAACACATTTACGACTGTATCGGAATTCAAATCCATTGTGGAGAATTGGAACGATACGGGTCTAAAGTCCGTAGATTTAGACGTAATGAATTATTACAACCCCATGGTGGAAATTCAGTTTGATTTATCCGAATTTCTTGTCCCATGTTATGCTGCGATTGAGAAAAAGCAGGAATGCAAGATCAATTTTCAAGTTAGGAAAATAAGCTGATATCTGTTACAGAAAAAATAAAGTTATCAGCAGTTGGCATGACCAATAGATATGCATTCCTGCATTTCCATGATTGTTGTAATAATATAATGATTACAGTAATATGTATCATCGCTGCTTCTGTTAAATCGACCTTTACCACAATACGTCCGTAATAAAATAAGAGCTATTTCTCATCCTTACAAACTTCAAAAAGTATATATATTATCTGCTCCTTTATCATGTGGTTCTTCATTACCACAGTGTAATTTGGTTAGTATTCATAGATTGCCTGGATTTAGAAATATGCATTTTCATGACGTATATGCAATTAATAATTATCTTGTCATAATATTCATTTAGCATAAACTATAGCTGCATTACAATCAATCCTAGACAGATAACACGAAGCATTATAGAAGGGCTTAGTGGAGAATAACATCAGTAGTATAGTCGTCATTGTTGCTTAGGCGTCAATGATCGCATTAAGCTGATAGTAAAAACTATTATCCTCTACATTGACTTGTACAATACACAGAAAAATCTAGGCTAGATATGAAACAGTGGTCTGAACTCTGTCTCCACCTTTTTGTGAACAATTCGTCAAGCATGCATCTGTTTTCCTCTTTCTTTTGAGCTCCAATCTGACACAGATCATTGCTGAAAACAAATATTATTTGAGGACAACGAAAGAAAAGGCCAAATGAAGTGTTATGTGTAAAGTATACCATCCAAAGAATACAACTGAAAGCTTTACACTATAGTGTGTAAAACCGTGTCCACTTTCCATGTCACCTTATACAAGCTGCCTCAAACAAAAGAAAATTGGTCAAATTATACACGATATGTAGCCTTCTTGCATTAATCTGATGAAACAGACTCACACGCATGCCTCCCCTGCGTGAATATGTTTGTGTGTGTGTGTGCGTGTGTGTGCGCGGGTGCGTGCGTAAAAGTATTGAAAAATCATAGCCAGGGAAATGCTGAAATAACATTTTAACCTGGGGAGCGTTTCATGAAGAGTATTGTTGGTGATTTTCACTGACCAATTTGCTCTCAGCCAATCAGATGCGAGGATTTTCAGTAGCTTATAACAGTTGTCAGTGAAAATCACTGACAAAACTTTTCGTGAAACGTTCCCCCCTGTATTTGGTGTTAGTTCGTTTCTCTCTTCATGTGCGAATTGTCGAGATAACTTTTAATTGACCATGGTTATAAGGCTGAGCTCTTATCCATATATCATGTACACAGAGCAAAGAATTTCCATTTCTCATAAAGGTAAATGATACCCTATTCTTATGGAGTCAGCTGAGTCAAATTTTGTTATTAATACTCTTGTATTGTAGACATATTGCGTATAATATCGACTCTCAGCTCGGTCATAGTTGTTAAAGTACGAATTGGACAAGAAAGTTCTTATTTGAGACGTCATGGAGCGTGACATCGAAAAAATATCTCTCTTTTGCTGAAAGTATATTAAGAACAACATTTATCTTCAACTTTTCGCTATTGGTTCATTCCTTACCTCACGGCGTTTATTCTGTTGAGCGCTTTCAATTTATCTGATGCTTGAGAGTAGAAATAAAGCATTAATTATTTAGGATCAATTTCAGAACTGAAGAACTTGGCGTTAGGTATGATACGGCATAAACAAGCTCACCTTCAACTACGCAAGGTTTACCCCTTCATACTCAGCAACAAAGGTCATTGCTTTTCAACAGCTGCCAGAGAATGAGACCAAATAGAAAAATAGAGTCTAAATCCCCCACCCTTTTGTTGAAATTCGCTCTGGGCAAGTTTATCACACGATATGAGCGACACAAATAGAGGCATTCCGCATATTGAAATTGTATCAATGATCTGACTGGAAGAGACATCCAAAGAAAAGAAGCAGATTTGAGAAAAATGTATTTATCAGCCATTGATCTTTTACAGAGAGTGTGGATAATATTTGCGTGGTTAACTTGTACATATTGCCAAGAAACAACGCTGTGTAAGATTTATTTTTCAACGCAGATGCATACCTCGATGCATTATGGGTTTACCCCTTTTCTTTTCTTCTTAGATTCGGGATTGATATATCATTTACAATGAATGATATGCCACAAAATAGAACATAAAGATAATATATTATTTCATGAAAAATTCCCTAAATTCCGTATCTAATTTAAAATGATCGTGAGTTTGCAAATTATACATCATAATTCAAAATTAGGGTCTGGTTGAACTTAGGTCACCTCCCAAATTCATCTTTTGACGAAACCGTTGTACTTCACAAGGAGTATGTTAGCTGGATCGCTCTGAACTTGAGATGACCTACAGCCAATAATTGCCTTATCATTTATTCATTAAAAGACTTTACATTAATAGCTGTTGCATGACATTTTCCTAATAAGCTATCACGTAGTTATAGCTTCGCACTCGTTATAGGAAGCTTATTAAAATCTACAATTAAGTGATAGCATCAAAGATTTAGGCATCAGTTTGGTGTTTCCCCACCGGATTTCAAATAATTTAACCTTTCTATTTCATATATCGCATCATCTTTCCTGGATTCTGAATGGGATGACTAGGATGAAGATAATCTTACAAAGTTATTGCAAACAATGAAGGAGGATTGGAGTACCTAGCAGGAGAGATTAAAAATTAAGATGAGTAGAGGAAGGAGAAGAATTCTGTGGATGGACAGTTGCATAATGGTTAGAGGAAAGCTGAATGAAAGACCAGGGAAGTGGCACAGACAGAAACGGCTTGCAACAGAGGGATGCAGTAACAAGTTTCTAGATATGCTAGAACATGTAGAAAGAGAGAGAGAGAGAGAGAGAGAGAGAGAGAGAGAGAGAGAAACAGAAAAAATATGAGAAACTGGGCAAAGAAGCACTGTAAGAAGAAGACGAAGAAGAAAACAAAAAGTACTTGCACACGTAAAATGAAAATGTATGGGATGACGAATCTAGATATCGGAGGTATGGAATGTACGACCAGTGCGTCATAAGAACTGATATTATTTCTCGAACAGAAGACAGACAACCAAAGTGATAAACAGAGACTAGAAATGAAAACAGTATTTGGGAAGAAGGAATCTCTACTCCCCCTCCTTCCATCTTAACACACACAAGTGAGCGCGTGTAATCCCCGCTAGGATTGTTAAGTGCAACAAGGTGTCTTCCCGGTCCCAAAGACAAAATAACGTTTCCCCTCTTTTTTCCCTTTGGTTTCTTTGTGTTGCGAGAAAGAAAAGTGAAGTGAGAAATTGAGCAGAGATGGAAAGATAGATAGTTTTAGCTAGATAGACAGAGACAAATAGACAGACAGATAGATAGAGATAGAGAGGGGGGGGGAGTGAAGAGGGATGGCGAGAGAAAGTGTTGTACCTGTGTGTGCGTCATGGTGTGCGTACGTGAGTTGTGTGTTGCGTAAACTAAAATGAAAGAGAGGGAGAGTGAGTGTGCGTGTGGGTGTGTGAATGTGTTAGTGTAGAAATGAAATGTCAGAGCGGGAGAGAAATAGTTGGAAGGTAATTAAGAGAAAGGAAGAGGTTCGGAAGAGGAACGGAGAAAACAGAAATGAGGCATTTTGAGTGAGAAAGTAAAATAAATTTGCGCCCTTTTTTCTTCTCTTCCATTCCAGTGCCTTGTTGAACAAGCAGACCATAAATCCCTAAGCATCTTATCCAAGAAACCTAAGCTCAGATTCTATGAAAATATTTGACTTTTGTAATTGACCCTAAACCAGTCTTAACCTCATCTTCAACCTTTCTGTGAGATCCCCCCCCCCTCCCTCACGTTCTCTTTGCTACTGCTCTTCTTTATAAAGACAGTATTCCATCCCTACCATGGCACGGTTCCACCCTTTAGCTCTCTCCGTTTTCATAAGTGTCCTTCAAACTTTTAACACTCACCTCCTCCCGAAAATCTCCCGTCTCGACCCCACCCTACCCCCGTATTCTATATCCACCACTCCCTTACCCTATCTCCATCACGCTCCCCCCCCCACCCCAACCCTCTCTCTCTCTCTTTCAGTACTATTCTCCCGCAATGCATCTCTTTTGTTTCAACGAGAAGAGCCGTGTCTCCGGCGTCCTGTCATCAAGTGTATTAAAGCGGTTCTGGATATGTTTAACACCAGTAATGTCTTTCTACAGACATCATTCAGCAGAGCGGCCTTAAAGCACTGTGATCTTGTCACCGCGAGTGTACACAATGGCAAAGGATGAGAGAGGAAAAGAGTTTGCATGTCGGGATGCGAATTGTGGTCAAGTATACCGTATTAAAATCAACCGACTTGGGCACTTTTACCTCAACATGATGTGAATTTTTACACGTTTGCATTAACAAATTCCTATCATGTAAGTGCATACACAAAAAGCATGATGTGTTCAGACAGTCTTTTTTTCCCCCTCAAAACATATCTAGAAATACAAGGAAAAATCCACCAAAAAGAAGGAAGGGGAAAAAGAGGAATTATGATAAGAGAACAAGAGGAGAGAATAAGGAGGATGGACGCAGAAACAAAGGAAGAAAATAATTCAGAAAAAGCAAGAAACGTGGAATATGACATGTATTCATGACCTATTTTAAAATGATTTTGCGAGACAATGTCAAAGACAAAACTTTCTTTCTGACATTATCCGCCTCTCCCCACTCTTGTTTTATTGTCTTTCTCTCTGTCCTGTTTGTTCTGTCTGTCTAACCGTCTGTATCTTTATGGCTGATTCTCCCTCTTTCCCCTCCTCCCAATCATTCATGTAGCTACAATCAATAAGTATGTCTATCACATAACCCAATACTTGGACACGGGTGAAATGCCATTATGTGCACTATTTGGAAAAAAAGTTTAAAATTAACTTCTTACTTTTAAATGACTGATTGCAGGAAAAAAAAAAACAATGACAGGAACATGAGAAAGGAAGAAAGAAAGAAAGAAAAAAAAGAAATAAAAGTAAAGAAAAGAAAAAGAAAAGAAAAAAAAAACATACACACACACTCACACAAAATAAGGCAAACATGCGCTATAACTTGTCATTTGAGTATACAACTCAGAAGTTTAACAAAAAAAAAAAAAAAACATGCTTCGGATGGGGGGGCGGGGGGGTTATCGCAAAACTTACTGATGTGAGATAGTGCACGTTATCCTAGTTAAAGATTATGGGTACATTCTGACAGATTGATTCGGTTATTGAAATGCAACTTTGCCCACCTTTCCCATCATCATTTATAAAAGGATTTAACAGAGAAAGTGAAACCCATTCATATAGCATCGTTAATGTCTGTCTTTTTTTCTTTTACATTTCAAGGGATTTATGTTTCCTTCTGTTTCTTTCTCCGTTCTACGCTTACCTCGAATCCGGTATGAAAAGGAGGCCTTACTATACACGCGATTTGGGCTCACTATATATCACTTTGTTGTACAGTTTTATCCGGATAGTAGACCATAGTTCGGTACAGGGTGTTTCAAGAAATGTATGAATGCTACATTGGCACTCAATTAGATGAGACTTCGCTTTTCAGCAAATAATTCATGAGAATTAACACTTATTAGAAATTAAATATTCAAATTGACTACTGAAGCTTAGGTTTTCACCTTCTCCGAACATGCTAAACAGATAGTAGAAAGTAGTTGCCGAGGAATAAATGCCTAACTGTTACAGATTTAGAAAATAATATACGTTAATATATATTTTGTTTGTTTAAGAATCATTCGTGAGGGAAATTAAATAAATATGAAAATCGAATATGATGTAATTTTGCTTTTTGCTGCATACTTTCCTCTTCTTAAGCACGGTCAATTAAGATGAGGTAAAAAACAAAAAAAAAAAAACAACCCACTCCAAACGCATACATGAAGAGAGCTATAAGACATAAACAATCAGGAAGGTGTTATCGGTGGTGTTTCATAAAGATTTAAGTGTGACTTAAAGTCATGCTCATTGATGAATACGCAGTAGCGCGCGCAACACGTGCATGATCTGACCAATGAGGTGATGCGTTATATACCACACGCAAATGGGAATTTAAGTGCGATTTTTAGTCAGACTTAAATCTTTGTGAAACACCCCCCAGAAGTTTACATTTTTCTTGGACGTTGTGTAGATGGATTTAGATTCCACCTAGAAAATTCTCTGTCACTGTCTACGTAGTTTTTCAGCCATCAGTGCATTGTAGTCTGTGGAAGGAGATTATGTCATGACATGATATAGCCTCCAACCTTTAGCTTCATGTGACTAGAGCGACAAAACGGGCTTAAATTATGATCAATAGGCCTTTCACAACCTTACATTTCAGAACTATTAATGATTGAGAAGAATGTCAGTGATTACACGAGTTCCGTGTGATAAGAAGTCTAGGTACTTAGCAAGGTCCATGCATAGGCAGAGAGGAGCGTTGTCCAAACTCCTGTAGTACGTGCTACCTCATGTTCTGATTTAAAATAAGAGCTTTCTTTCGTTCACTATCATCATCATCATCATCATCATCACCACCATCGCTGCCACCTATTTATTGCCCTACAGTCTTCTCATATTTGTTTTCTTTCGTCTCTCACTAACTTTAAACTTTCAAACTCCAAACCAAATAGCTTTGTGATCCGATCCTTAAAGTTGATGGTCTGTTGTTTTCTCTTCTTTGAAGATGTTTAATTAAAAGAACAATCTGAGAAGTTGGTGCTCATCCTGATAATAGGAACTGAATATCAATCCCTAATGCTGTAACGGTAGACAGACAACAAGCATTCATCTTTCGGATTTGGGAATTGAAGCTTACTTTAAGGTACTTGTGTCAAATTTTATTTATTGAACAAAAAGTACTATTTCTAGAGGCACTTTTGGAGCTTCCAACGAAGACCAGCTAATTTAGGTTGATCTGATTAATGACCTTACAATGACCAGCGCATGGGTATGTCTAAGTCTTAGGATCAATTCAAGGAAATCATATCAAACGAGGTTAACTATAGTTGAGGAAGGAGTTTAATGATATTCTTTAGCGAAGATCCACGTACAGAGACTTATGCTTATTTGCTGCTTATCTCCTATCCTGTGAAGTAAAACTAACAGCCTGTCGTAATTCTTGAAACTTAACAGCATGAAGTGAAAAAGAAAATCAACAAACAAAACAAAACAAACAAACAAACAAACAAATGGACCAATAAAGACTCTTTTTATGAACTTGAAAGGAAAAGAAATATAAAAGAAACAAACAGCTGCAAAAGATGAGAAGAAGGAGGAAGATCTAGAGCTCTTAGTTCGGAATAAACGTGTCGTCTTGCCAGCTTGTGATTTGAATGTGACCATAGTTACTGCCCTAGAAATAAAAATCAAGCAGATATGAAGCCTTATTCTCTAACAAAAAGGTCTCGAGCTACTGCAGATAATCCAATGAGCTTGCCCTAAAAAACAAGTAAAATTTGTTCATTTTGAGACTAGGTCGATTGATCAATAAGCATAATGAATCTCCCTTTATCTGACTGTTTTACGGATGATCGTTGGGGTCTTCATTTTCTTAACCTCATTCCACTCTTCCCTGCTTCGTTCCGGTTTTACTTTGGTATGCCATGTCAATACCATGTCATTTTATTGGAGAGGAGGAATAAGAAAAGTGTGCCTATGTCAAACCTGGCGCCAAGCTAGTAGTAAGCTGTCAAACCTTACGTCTACATCATGTTTTACTCTCTGCTTTCACAATCCCCATCTTTTCCACTCTAAAGAGGCCGAGAAAATACTAAAACAAACGTGTTTTTTCAGTTTGAAAATTTCTGGACGTCCATTTTTTGGTTCATTCGATCAAGCTTAGCCCTGCTGATACGGTTTTCGCATTTGAGTGACAGTTCGCTAACGTGCGCAATATTCATTAAAAGAAAATCGCATTGATTAAAATCGTGTTTTCTCAAGATTGAGGGGGTCATAGGAAAGTGTGTCTTCTACACAAGTAAGACAGGTATTCCCCCCCCCCCCAAATTTAAGGCTTTGTCGAAACTTTGTTTTCAAGTTCAAGTTCAAGTTCAAGTTCAGGTTTTTTTCCAATATAACACAGACATAAATATATGTTTTTTT